>JANJOY010003555.1:5000-12778 GCA_038496675.1 Rachycentron canadum
TTCTTCCACGTCATCGACCAAACTACGACTAACCAAGTTCACTAAAGTTTATTTTTTCCGGACTGACCGAGTCCCAGGCTCGTCTGTGGCCGGCTCGGGGTGTATGTTTCCCGGGGAGAGGAGCTCACCTGGTCTGCTACATCCTCCGCCTGGCTCATCAGGTCTCCGTGTCCCATCTTCCCCTCCGCTGTTAAGGCACTTCAGGGCGGAGAAACGGCGCTGAGCTCCGGTGAAAGTCCGGTCAGAAGAGTCCCGGTAACGATTGTGATGCTCTGCTGCTGCCTCCGACCCACAATCCTCTGCGATGAACGGGAGGGCGCACCCTGTGGGCGCCGCAGGGTAAAGCATGCCACGTGGACTGTGAGTCTGTGGTGGACTGAGAGGGTTTGAGGTGGTCTGAGGTGGACTGAGAGGGTCTGAGATGGACAGAGGTGCTCTGAGTTAATCTGAGGTGGACTGAGAGGGTCTGAGGTGGACTGAGAGGGTCTGAGTTAATCTGAGGTGGATTAAGTTAATCTGAGGTGGTCTGAGTTAATCTGAGGTGGAATGAGTTAATATGATCTGGACTGAGTTAAACTGAGCTGGACTGAGGTGGACTGAGTTAGTCTGAGGTGGACTGAGAGGGTCTGAGGTGGTCTGAGTTAATCTGAGGTGGTCTGAGTTAATCTGAGGTGGACTGAGTTAATCTGAGGTGGTCTGAGTTAGTCTGAGGTGGTCTGAGTTAATCTGAGGTGGACTGAGTTAATCTGAGGTGGACTGTAAACATTCACAGTTGGTTGTGTTGAACACATCACCTGTGTTTTATAGCAGATTATTTAGAATTAAAATTGAAACAAAGAAAACCTGATACTTTCACTTCATTTTAATGACTGTTTTGACTGAAGTACATAAACACACACACGATGCTGAGACCTTTGACTGACTTGTTAAATAAATTCCCAGCATGATGGGATACAGTCTGAGCAGATGTGACTCCTGTGCCGTTCCCTGGCTCTCTGTCCTCATGTCTCCTCTGTCCTCACCTCATTGTGTCTCCTCTGAGCTTTGTGACTCTGAAACACACAACATCCAGCTGTGTAAGGGTCCATACAATCTAAAAGTTTAAAGGTCCATACAGTCTAAAAGTTTAAAGGTCCATACAGTCTAAAGGTTTAAAGGTCCATACAGTCTAAAAGTTTAAAGGTCCCTACAGTCTAAAAGTTTAAAGGTCCATACAGTCTAAAGCTTTAAAGGTCCCTACAGTCTAAAAGTTTAAAGGTCCATACAGTCTAAAGGTTTAAAGGTCCATACAGTCTAAAAGTTTAAAGGTCCATAAAGTCTAAAGGTTTAAAGGTCCATACAGTCTAAAGGTTTAAAGGTCCATACAGTCTAAAAGTTTAAAGGCCCATACAGTCTAAAGGTTTAACGGTCCATACAGTCTAAAGGTTTAAAGGGCCATACAGTCTAAAGGTTTAAAGTGCCATACAGTCTAACGGTTTAAAGGTCCATACAGTCTAAAGGTCCATACAGTCTAAAAGTTTAAAGGTCCATACAGCCTAAAGGTTTAAAGGGCCATACTGTCTAAAAGTTTAAAGGTCCATACAGCCTAAAGGTTTAAAGGTCCATACAGTCTGAAGGTAGATGATGCAGCACAAAGCCCCCTAGCTCCATCCACCTGGCTGTAATCTGCCATATTTTTATTGGAACAGTAAAAAAATAAAGTCATCCAATCAGGGGAGAGGATCAGATCCTGTGAAGGGTTACTTCAGGACATGTCTGAGCTGTGTCTTTATAAATGCTGTATAAACGATGAGTTGTTTGTGTGTTACCTGCAGATTGAGGTAGTGTGTGTGTGTCCTGCAGTGTGTGTGTCGAGCCGTCGTCTCTCTGTGGAAAAACTTGTTGCAGAGTCGACACAGGAAACCAGACACAGGAACCACAAAACTACTTCCTGTTGGGACACAGACATGTCATCTTAGTGCAGCGCTGACAGACGTCCACAGGGGGCGACAGAGCACCACCCCCTCTGCTCCCACAGCCAATAGGAACGTACCATATGTACAGAGGGGGTCATACTCCTCTGTATCAGCTGTCTGCAAAACACACACACATTTTAAGTCCTTGAATGTGTTTAGAAAACATCATTTCAACATCAGGTAAATAGACTGTGGTTGTACCTCCAACACTTTCTCCCCTGTTGCCTCTTTTCCTTCATCATCCTCTTTTTCTTCATCATCAGCTACTTCTACTTCTACTTCCTCTTCCTCCTCCTCCTCCTCCTCGAAGCAGCCGACGGCGTCCACAGTGATCAGCTCCTCCTCCTGTGCCTCCTGCAGGTGCACCTGGCAGGAGACAGTGAGAGAATCAAGCTGCCCTCTGCTCTGTTCCTGAGCAGGACGCCATGTTTGGAGGCGTGTCCTCAGTCTGAGGATGGGCGGGGTCTTGTTCTGCTGACCTGCTGTTTGTGCTCTGGAGATTTCATGTGCTCCACAAACTTCCTGGGAGTCCTGAAGTGACGTTTACACACTGGACAGAAGGGCCGACACAGCTGCTTACACATCTGGATTAGAGACACACACAAAGGAGCAGCTGCTTTATCCATCCATCAATCAATCAATAATATATACTTTTCATATTATTGATATAACACAAAGAGCTTTACAGAATAAAAGTAATTACAACACACACATTTCATTTTAAAAAATATCATCAACTTCCTGTTTTTACAGCTGTTGTCATTGGAAACATCCTGAACCAATCAGCATCAGCTGATCATCAGTAGTCAAAGACTTAGACCAGGATCAGGGTTTTTGTAGTGGTTTGAGAGAACCAGTTCCCAGACAATGAATGAAGTCATCCGTATCCATGGAAACTTTCTAAACCAATAAAAACCAGCCATGGCTGATATCATCGCCGCTGTCTCTCTCTCTCTCTCACCTTGTGTTGTTTTGCCCGTCGGTGGACGATGACATCACCAATGAAGTGAGTCTGACAGGTGTCACACCAGCGTTGAGCATCAGGCCGACGCCCCCTGGAGAATGACAGGATGATATCAGAGAGTGTGTGTGTGTGTGTGGGTGTGTGTGTGTGTGTGTGTTTACCTGTCTTGCAGTGTGTGTGTGTTGAGGAAGATGGAGTGTGTGATCCCCTGCAGTTTCTTCATGTGTTCTGTTCCTGACATGTGTTCATGAAACATCTGGACCGACCATCCACACACACACACACACACACACACACACACACACACACACACACACCTCCAATGGTTAACAAAAGTGTGGAGGTGTTCTTAATAAAATGCTCAGTGTGTGAAGTCACCTGCAGAGAGCAACAGGTGACGTTACAGACGTGACAGTGGAGTCCACCTGTCTGTCTCTCTCCCATCCTGTCTGTCTGCCCGAACTCTCTGCTCTCACTGCTCTGCTGGATGGTGACCTTTAGTGACCTCACGCTCTGCAGCTGCACACACACACACACACACACACGTTGTCGAACACTCATGGTGGAGGTCTCTGAGGTCACACCTGAGTGATGATCAGTTCTACCTCGGCTGCTCTGTTGTCCTCGCTGCGCTCAGCTGATTCCTGCTGGTCAGGGGGCGGAGCTCTGGATGAAATTCCACCTACTAATACAAACACACACACACACACACACACTATAAATATAATTAAAAGGGTTTTGTTACTGTGACATGAACTCACCTCCTCTGGAGCAGCTGTCACTTCCTGTTTGATCACATGACCCTGGGGCCAGAGCAGCCGACTCCTCCTGTCTGTGGGAAACAGCCACATTAGGTGGTGATGAATGAAACGAGCTCTGGATCTGATCTCTGATCTCTCTGACTCACCTGTCCAGTCTCGCCCTCTTGGTCTCTGCTGAACCTCCATCAGGTTCCAGGTCACTGCACTCATCTCCTCTTTCTTCTTCTGTGGTAGTAGAGCTGCTATAGTGCTGCCAGCTGTCAGTGCTTACTGTCCCTGAGCCCGCCCACTTCCTGCCCGACACCTGACCATAAAAAAGTACATGAGCAGCAGTCAGGTTGTGTGTGTGTTTGTGTGGAAAGGGGGAGGTCTTTTACCTGGTGAGGTGAAGGCTGCTTCCTCTGTACGGGTGCAGCTGGGAATCGAACCTGTGCCACACTTTTACCCGCTGCAGGCAGGAAACACCTGCAGGGAAAACAGAGCTGATATGTCAAAGAGGATTATGAAAGTCCTCCTCCCAGACCACACTGGACCAGGTCTACTGAGGTCCAGTCTTTGCCCCTGTTGAGCAGTGACCAGGCACAATAACCATTCTCACCTGCCTGCCCTCCTCTGCTGTTTGACCATGATGAAGGCTGAACCAGTTGACCTTTAACCTCTGTGCACCAACTCTGACCCTACACAGGGTGAAAAAGTGGTCAATCATAAACTCAGTGACATCAAGGTCAAGAAAGTACAAGAAACGGTTTTAGTTTAACCTGCAATTTCACGTCAGTGTTTAATTTATACTTCAACCACTTTTACCAACCACCAACTCCAGTTCGTGTGTAAAGAACTCGTTAAGATATCGTGACAATTTAAACTCATCGCTCGTCCCATTGGCCTGTCCTAATGCTCAAACGATGACTTCCACCAATAAACAAAATTGACAATATATTTCAAATAATCAATGTTGGCTGCTTGACACTTCAGCCGACTTCAATGCTGGTATCAGTTGATTCCTTCTATATTTTAGTTGGTGTTAAACAACGAGCCTTACTGTACTGATACTCAAAATAAACATTAAATGTACTGATTTCTAATATAGAGCTCGCACGTCCGGTGGTTTGGCTAACGTTAGCAGGATGAAGCGGCTTGTCCGATCAAACAGAGACGAACCTCAGTGTTTTCTCTCTCCCGGCTCTTTGGACAGAGCTGATGCATGATCAAAGACGTGAAATTGACTGTAATTACAGTTTAATTTAGCTGTTCTTACCGGTCAGCAGGAGCTAAAGCTAACTGTGCTGCATGTAAACACACAGTGAGCCCGCTGTCCGAGCTGCTCCACCGCCCCCTGCCGGCCGGGAGGAGGACGGAGGAGCTGCAGCTCCACTTCAAATCTGTCACCAAAACAAGAAATTACCAGAGATTAGTTGTTATCTGAGGGTTTATTAGAGCTATGATTGTGTTATAATACTAATAACTCTAATTAATGTAACAGTAAAACTTCACAGTTGGATAAAGTCAAAGCTGAAACAAAGTTAAATAATTTCAATCCAAGTTTGCTTGATTGCTTGGTGTTTTCTGTGAGCTATTGTTCTTGTAATAGAGGATTTCACTCTGTGGTCCATGTTGAATAAATGAATAAGTTCTTCAGCGTTGTGCTCCCTGTGTTTCCAGGCTCCAGGGGAGCGCTGTGATTGGCTGCCGGGATCTGGAAGTTATTTGCAGTTGCAGTGAATCTTGGTATTTCCTGGATCCAGGCAGCAGACACACTGAGGAGCCACAGAGGGAAGACGCTGTTTAAATCCTCACATGTAACCCTGCAGAGACCCAGCATGACCTGTAACCATGGTAACACTGGACCTTCCTTTATGATCACATTGTCCCATAATTCCTTGCAGCAGCAACATTGAAACAAGTTGTAGTTTCCACCTGACAGACACAGACATGTAGAAACAATGATTTTTTTTTTTTAAATTCAGTCAGGAGTCATGATGAAGATGAGGATGAAGATCGTTATCATCATGAAAACAAAACACCTCAGATGAATGATTCACTAAACTCAGATTTGAATTTTATTTTGTATTTACTTATGTGACAGTCTCATTTATTCCCAGCTCCTTATTTTGACTGAATCAAGTCACACCAGGTTCCTCACGAAGCATCATCATCATCTTCATCTCTTTACTCAGATCACACTGTTTTCTCTTTAAATGTTTGAGGTCCCCTTGTTGCAGTTAAAAGAGAGTAGAAGAAGAAGTATGTAGATGAACAAAACAAAGTACAATAAGATGATTAAACAGACAAAACAACCCTCCATGACCTCGTCATCGGTCTGTGAGCTGCTGTTTTCGGCCATCTTAGTTTTTTGAAACCAGAAGAAAGTATATTTAGTGAAGGTGGAGCTGAGGAGGAGTGAGGGGTGGAGCTGACCTGCTCTATACTCTATCCTGATTGGGTGGTACAGTCTGTCAATCACACAGTAGCCACGCCCCCTAATCCATCCCCTGCTTTGTGGTCTGTTTTCCTCTAAATGGACCATCATTTAAAAAATCTGATTGTTTGTCTGATTGTCTGTTCAAACACACACACACACACAGGTTGACTCTGGGTGGAGCAGCCGGAGCAGAGCCCTGGGGATCTGATGTGTGAAGTGGATTTGAAGCTGTTTAGGACTGTGTGATTCTCCTCAGCACTGAGGTCAGACTGAGTTTGAGGTCCAGAGCAGCTGAGCTGGATCCTGATGGATTCACCACATGTTGGTTCAGTTTCTCTGGATGGAAACAGACTCAGACTGAGAGGATTTCATTCCTGCTGCTCCACTTCCTGTGGTCTAAATCTAGTCCAGGCAGGACTGGTTTCAGGAAGTCCTGCTGTCTGAGCAGCTGCAGCAGCTGAGGAGTGACTGACCCACTCACCTGAGTTCAGCTCAGCCTGGTCCAGGTGGACTCATGTCATCACTTTGGCACCTTCCCAGCATGCACCATTTGTCAGGAGGTTGTCACTGCACTGGTTGAACATCAGTATGTGATGGACGAAGTGACGCAGACATGAAACAGCTGTTTGTTCTTTATTTATTAAAATAATGAGATGACCTGCGTGAGGTCAAAGGTCAAACTGATACACACATGAACACTTTAATACGTCATTAGGATGTGATGTGTTCACTGTCTCTGTTAAGGTTTAGATGATGATGCGTTTACTGTCTGAGGGTGAGATGAGGTGATGAGCTGGACTTCGGTGAATCCAAATGGTGCAAGACGACAGGAAGTGACATCAGTAGAAATCCTGGTCGTAGTCTGTGACGTCCATCAGCTGTTTCATCTCTGCCATGCTGTTGGCCAGGTAGGACGACAGCTCCTCTAACAGGGAGAGAGAAAGGTGTGTCTTCATCTCTTCAACAACATGGATGATTGTCGCTGCCGTTGAGATGAAGCCTGACACAATAACAGTGACTGAGGTGGAACTGAAGAAGAAAAGCTGCAGCTGTGTCTTTATTTTGACAGGGACTTTTCTTCCTGTCTCTATCTCACCTGCTCCCAGTACTCCCAGCACAGCAGAGGCGGAGACAGATCCCAAATTGTTACGAGCAATGCAGCGATAGGTCCCGGAGTCCCCTGGCTCCGCCCCTTCGATCTGCAGCCAACTGGAGAGCTCAAATTTCTGAGGCCCGCCCCGAGACTGCAATAGAGACAGAAACAGACAGGAAGTCAGACTGTTTCCTCTGTTAGCAATGCTAGGCTATCAGTTTCTCCTGTACCTGGACAGAGATGTGGGGGTCGTCCCCGGGCAGGACAACATCACGCCCCTCCTTCCTCCACTCCACCAGAGCCATCGGGAACGCAAACACCTCACAGAGGAAGACCAGACTGCTGCCTGTCCCGTTCACCTGGCTCTGAGGCGGGACCTTAATGACGGGGACTGACAGACCAACAGTGACATCACACAGGAGTCACGCCAGAAACCACGGCCGCTGTTTTTTAAGGATGAAAGTGATGGAGAACTGGGGGCGTGGCCTCTTTGAATGACAGGTGGGTGCCATCATAGTTGATAGCAGTTAGCTTGGGGGGAGAGAGAGAGAGAGAGAGAGACAGACAGAGATAGAGACAGACAGAG
>JANJOY010003557.1:0-13258 GCA_038496675.1 Rachycentron canadum
ACACACACACACACACACACACACACACACACACACACACACACACAGCTGGGCCTTAGCTCATTCTCTCTAGTGGACAACCCTAGATCACACCCAGTGTGTGCAAGTGTGCACATATCCTCCCTCTGTGGTCAGAGCCATGTGATTTAGTGTAGTAATATATGTATTTCCCCTCAGTGGCAGCTCCTTGATAGTGTTTTGAGAAGGTAGCAACTGACCAAACTTTGGGAGCTCAAGCCAGGCTGTCCCTCTTTTCAAAGCTTTTTCTACAATTCCATTGACAAATGATGAATTTGTGACATGAAAAAGCAGGCAAAGTTTTATTTTTACATGTGTTTTAATAAAAAATGAAAACCTATAGTCATTCACCAGTTTACTGTAGCTAGAAACAACTGGATATTATTAATAGTGATTAGACATTAGACATGATTGGTTGGCAATTTTATGTCAAAGCCACACACACGCACGCATACACACACATGCACACACATGCACACACATACACACTCCTTTACCTGATGCTTGCTTTTTATGGCTGCTTTCTTTGAAAATAGTAGAGGTGGGTGTGGCAAAGGTCATCAGTAATCTTGTCATACCAGGACAATGCTCCTTTTAAAACCATGTAGAAGTTCAGTTCATGCACCTAGTTGCTTCTTTGCAACATTGCACCCACATACTTCTTCACACATGTACCCGCTTGCACTGCTAATTCTATAGACTATACGTGATATTTCCATTTTTTTTTTTTTTTTTTTTTGATAAAATATTTCTTATTTGGCTTGGGCTCTCTCTTTTGTCATGGTCCTGTTTGTGATAATATCCAATGTATAGTTGGAGGTTCTTGTGTTAAGCATGGCTATCTGCAAAACATTAAAAGATGTCAGTCAGTGTGTATTTTTGTATTGTACATATACATGTGTGTATGTGCT
The DNA here is from genome assembly GCA_038496675.1 of Rachycentron canadum. Lineage (NCBI taxonomy): Eukaryota > Metazoa > Chordata > Actinopteri > Carangiformes > Rachycentridae > Rachycentron > Rachycentron canadum. The sequence continues at coordinate 930 of JANJOY010003557.1, forward strand.
ACAGCTCCAGCTGCATCTGACCACACTGGTAGGCCACACCTACCACAGGGCTGTGACAGTCCCCCTGCTGTCTTGAAATGAGGACATGAACCTTTGCTCTGCTGTGATGGGTGACAGGTTGATATCATACATCTGCAGCAGAAATCTGCAAGATCCTATGATAAACACAAACATGGGCAGATGCAATTCAGTACTTTGATGTACCATTGCCTTTGTGGGAATTCACATTCTGCTGCAGAACTTGCAAAATAAAAATTAAACATTTCTGTTCAATCTCTGTAATATACAAGAAGTATCTAGTCCACTAAAGTAATTCTGTAAAAACAGGTGTGACTCTATGGAAGATGTGGTTGCCCTAGTTTTAGATTTGTACAGGTTTTTGTTAAAAATACATCATTGGTTCACATCTGAAAATTTGCCATGTGACATCTGAATGGCAAAGTTAAAACAAAGCAGAATCTGAATTACAGGAAATGTATGCACATTCATAGAAATTAAAGAGATAAACTGATACTTGCACATACTTTGCACATTTATAATAATGTGTGTGGTAAGTAGATTTTACTGGGAATAACAATAGAACCTTCTTTATATAAAATCTAAGATGACCTCCATATACACCTATAAACATTCACACACACACACTAATACACACACTAATACACACACCAATACACGCACACACACACACACACACACACACACACACACACACACACACACACACACACACACACACACACACACACACACACACACACACACTTTTCTCTCTGTGGTACAGGTTTTGGTTACCCTGGTGCAGTTTCCTGCTACAACTATGGGCAAGATAACACCACTTTCCTCTCACAGTTCCTGTACTCTGTGCATGTGTGTGTGTGTTTTGTAAAAAGGGCTGCAGTGTTCAGTGTGGAATTGATGTCTGTCCAGGACAATCCAGCTGGAATGTCCACCTGTACCTTACAGTCATGCAAAAGACTTTCACAGGTGCTGAATCATCTTACACTTGTCACATGTTTCACACACTGCTCAGAAAACAACTGCTCTATAAAAAAAATGTTTCTTAAAAAAGTTTGAAAAAAACAAAAAACAGTTGCATCATAAAAAGGAACTAATTTTAGACCTTATGAAGTTAGGAGCGTCTCCCTTATAGCATGTGTAGCTTTACTCACTGAGACTATTTTTGCTGGACCAATCAGCAAACATACATTTGTGGATATATACAGTTGATAGTAATATATAATCACATTCATATCAAACCGTGCATTTTGGCAGACACTTGACAGATACCTTTGTTTGATTTTTCTTCATCTACAGATATAAACTATACCACTATATGACACAGAAATGATAAATGTTGTGGAGTTGTTGATCTCAAATCCTAAGTAAAAGTGTTATGCTTGTATCGTGAAAATGCTTGTAGTACCTATATAGACAACAGTCACCTGGGTTGATTTAATACTGAATTCAAAGATTTGGAGACTGGATCTTTTTAAAGAGGTTTATGGGGCTTCTTGAGTTTCTATGGACATTTGAGATCCTTTTGACACTAAAAAGTGACTCCTCTGGTCAGATTTAATATTAGGTTAATATGCAAACCTGTAGTATTGACATAAAGTATTGACTTGATTTTTGAGTAAACTGTAGAATGCAGATGGGAGGATATGGTTGTATTTGTTGCCATCAAATTAATTTCAGTGTCCCAGAGGAAAGGAAAATTAAAAATAAGATCTCATGCTTTTGTGTGTTTCTCCTGTTATTCTCATACTGGACAGGATTGATTTCTTAGATCTTGATCTATTATTTTCTTCTGTCTCCTAAAGGCATAAACACTGAATAAGAGCTGACTTATTTCTGTAAGTCAAAGAAAAGATAGCAGAATTTTCCTCTAAGGTATCTCTGCTGTTTTGCTGTGTACCTGATCAGATACAATGCCAGTATATATACCTGCCCTTTGTGTCCACAACAAAGGAAAAACACAGACTATATTAGACACACAGGTAGTTTGTTACCAGTTCTCTCATCCCATGTGCATGGTTACCAGTGAAACTCCCACAGTTCTCTTTGATTGTACTGACTGTGGGAAACACTGGAGGGAAATTTACATTATTGCTCATATGTCATAATTTTTCCATGTATATACATAATTCAAAGATTTGTTAAGATCACCCAGACTGAAGAGTACCACCAAGACCATACAATCACTTTTGGAACTTAGACAGAGTTCTTACATTTCTAATTTCATTAAGATTGTACTGATCGTGCCAAAGCCTAAGGGGAGGTTTTCATAGTATGTCCAGTGTTACAATATGATAAAGTTGCTCTGACTGTTGAAGTTGTTGTGCTTTTGCAAATTGGGTTTATAATACTATGATGATGTAATAACATGTAAGGAGGGGTGCTATAGTGTGATTAATGGCAACAGTTAAGGTTAAGTCTTGGTCTTCATTTCAAAACTTCATCTTGACCTTGTGCAATTACTTGATGTTAAGCAACAAACGCAGCCAGACAGAAGCATAAATGTGAGGTGGTATGAGTGCTGGGTGTGAAGCAGTCATGAAGAAACTCCTGTGATCATAGCGTATGTTTATAGTCTGCAAATGACGACTTAATGACAAATCAGCAACACATGAGGCATTTATTCAAACCTCTTTGTTTTCATCATATGTTTCCACTGATCCAGAGGTGAAGGAATGTAACTGTAACCCAAAATGCTCAAGCATGAAAATGGACACATGTGCTGCCCTTCATAAACTGTGCCTGGGAGCTCAGGGCAGTCAAGCAAGATCAACTACTCAGCCAAGCCATGACCTCTGACCTCTGCCTCATCATTCTGACTTTTTTATTTCATGTAATTCATTCATTGGGTTGTTCTTTAAGAAAAAGTTAGCCTACATATCATAATATCATTGACATTTGGAATACTCCTGCCTGTGTGTAGTGTGTATAGATAAAGCACACTGATAAATGCAAAGGAGATCAGAATGCTGGGTAGCAGAGAGAGGATGGGAAGCGATTTGAAAAGAGAGATAGTAAGAATCAAGCATCTATTAACACAGGGTGGGTGGAAAGGCAGCATGACCCATGCAATGCAAGGGATATAATGAATCTGATTCATATCATTGTAGATTAATGTACAAAAAAACACTTTGCACTTTATTAGAGCACCATACAAACACTGCGTAGTTCCTGCCATGCTCTCAAACAGAATTCTTTGTGTCATGGATTCAAACAAAGACAAGTTGGAAACCTTCCTTTGAGACTCTACTACATGTTGACATGATTATATAATTTCACCTGCAAAACAACAAACAAACAAAAAACAAAAAGCACAACTAAACAAGGAAAAATACACAATGGAACTAAACAAATATAAAAACAAAAATTTTTATACTTGGCTGAAGTGGAACAGTCGGCTTTTAACTGACAGTAATGCGAGTTAAAATGGTTAGAGGAAACACTAGAAAGACTAAGCTACATGTCTGAGCCTCAGTTGGACCCAGACTCAGATTTACTGTGAACTAAAATCAGCAAGTAGCAGATCTATCAGAACTGAGCAGGACAGAACAGTGAGCTTGTGATTGCCATTGGATACCATACTGTTAGCAGTTGTGCAAATGCAAACCCTGACTTGCTCAGGTTTATTTTGCCCTTCCCTTGTCCCTGAAAGATGACAGGATTGGTTCCTTAGGTTATATGACATATGAATCCCAGGAAATACTTAGTCATGGTGTTGACTGATTATTTAACAAATGACATGCCTTATATTATTATTAAGTCATATGTTTTAAAAAAAACATGTTTACATGATTTTCATAAAAAAGGGTGTCAAAAGGGTATACACAAATAGTGTGAAGAAGGCTTGGCAATGACACCTGGAGCCATGCTCACATGGAGTAACAATCAGGGCTCTGGAAACCACAGACACAACCACAACACACTGGTGTTGGGCAGTATCAGTCAAAGAAACTCATTGCTTATCTGACACAAACTTATCCTGCACTCACACAAGCATCATTAATGTTATCGCCATAAGGAAGATGAACCAAACTCTCCAGGTGTTTTTCTCCTGTAACAAACCATGAGGTGCTAAGGTGAACTACACTCGCTGACAGCAACAAGGGTAGCATGCAGATACAAAGTGTACTTGCAATCAAACACAGACAGGACTGTGACTTGACATTGCTTTTTCTCGTATGAGATACACACTTTGTTTTTGTACACAAATCTAATTTGCATGCTTAGTTACTGTGTAAGAAGTTCCACATGGACCTCGAAGGTACCTTCCCTCCAGCTCCTTCTCTTCATTTTCTTTCCCTTCCTTCCACCAGTCCCCTCAACAGATTCCACATAAATCCTCCTGGAACATACCAAAGGCTACTCCCTTCCATTCCCCCACCTCCCACATGAGGATCTGCGATAGAGCTTAGAACGTGTGAGGTGGTTTTGTAGTAAATGTTTAGTGGAAAATAGTTTTAAGCTCAGATTTAAATGAGCTGACTTTCAGTAGACATCAAGTGTTCAGGAAGCATATCCACAGGTGGGGGGCAGAGAAACTAAAAGCTGATTGACTTGGCTTGGTTTATATTCTGTAGGCACATGACATGGCTAATCAGTTTACCAGTGTTCTTATATAAGAAAATATTTATATAAATATAATTGATGAAAAATTATGGTGAAAATGTTTTTACAATTAACCTAAAATCTCGACCTACACTGTCATTATTTAACCTAAAACCTATATTGGAACTTAAACTAGCACAAAAAAAATGACCTCACTCAGCAAAATGCTATGACACTGAAGTTCTCTAAATGTGTCACGAACACAAAGGAAGACAGAGAAGTCGGTAAGAAATAGTCAGTCAACCAGTTAAAATTCCTGCTGTACAGGTGGAGCCCTATAAAGTGTCACACAGACACCTGTTAATCTGTACTGCTTTCCATTCAGCCTAGGCAACCAATGCACACACACGCAGACACACAGACACACACACACACCCCTACACACTGCTGGTTCCAATAACAACATCCCCCTGCTTTATAAAGAGCAAAAACAATGATTGAAATACCAGAAAGTATAAAAGGATTTGTACATTAGCTGGCCCTATAAACTATGAAATGGAATGAATATATGTCAGGTTGACTCACTCACCCACTCAAATTCAAACTATGATTGAGGAAAGCTCCACTTATGGAAAGCTTCATTTAACCACAAGGACACTACATTTTAATGCATCTTCTCTTCTCCGTGGCTAAAGAAAGCTACATTCTATCAGAAACCACAAAACATAGATCAAAACCATATCAGTGTATTTAACATTTCCTCTCTTAGGCTTCTCAGTCAGAAGAGAGGCTGCACGGTGGGTTCAAGTGGGCGGGACTGCTTTGTTGTGACATCACACAATCCTGACTCAGTCCTGGCTTAGTGTCTGAATTCAGGCTTTGTGCATTTCTCTGTGGACTCTGTGAACAATTTAATGATTTCTTAGTATTAATATAGAACGGAAACCTGCTTTATAATACATATAAACATGAACATCTACCTTTATACAATAAGGTTCCGATATTAATAAGTAAAACATAACAAAAGCAATGTTAGAGTAAACGGTGAGGAAGAAAGAGACATTAAATCTGACATTAAGTCTGCTTTATTACAACTATGACTTTGGTTGGAAAGCAGGATTAAGAATTAGTTTATATCAACTATTGTGTGATCATATCTGAAAGCAATGGTATTTGTAGCTGTTCTAGAGAGCCATAGTTAAAGATGGCAATGAGGTGTGTGAAGAAAAAAAACATGTTTAGGCTATTAGACTATTGGATATCATTTTTAGTGCAAAGCTTTTCAGTGCACTTCTGCCAACTCAATAGTACGGCATTCTTTTACCAATACTGCCATGCTGAGTCTGTTATGTTATCATTTAGCAGATGGTCCACATCTGCTAAATGAATAATGTGATGGAACACTGGGCCTGTGCAGTGAGTAACTCAGGCTAGAAACAAGGAGGGAAGATATTTGATGCCACACTCTTTTTTTCTTTTTTTTTTCAAACTTACTATGATGTCATTTAGCTCCTAGAGCTCAAGGACTAACATGATGAAAACAGGCAATCATTATTACTGAGAGAAACAATGGCCTTTGTAATAAATTGTAATTTCAGCTGATATTTGAATATTATTTATTTATATTTGATATTAAAACTCTTGAAAAAGCAAGGATAGGACATAAAGGGAGAGTGCCCTGAGAGACAGAGGGAAGTCCCACAGAGATTTCCATTTTCCAAACACCAGCTCTTTTTTAGACAGACAACAGCCTCGCTCCAGGCTGAAACAAACATGGAAAATATCCTGCAAAGCCCCCCGCCCATAAGCCATCAGTCATCTGTGAAAACAAAACTCAAACCAAGAGGACAAAGCAAAAAACTTAAGGCTTGAACACACTCAATAAATCAAACATCATCTAATTACGCAAATTAGCCAAGCCAAGACTGAGCCCCTCTTTTTCAACATTGTTTATCGTTTTTGCATTGGATAGTTTTATATTTGTTTTGGCTCTGAGAGACTTCTGCTAAAACCCCTCCACCCTTTTCCTTCCTTCTCTGTTGCCCTATCCTCTTTATCACTGCTCTTCTTCCTCCTTACCTATCTATTAAGGAAAAAGGCTTTTTTGCTGGGATGCAAGAACATGTATATGAAAATCCACACACAATTGTTGACATGATTGTTGTCTTTAGAACACAATTTGACTTTTTATCTTCTTGGCAGTGACACTCTCTCTCTCTCTGCATTAGTGTGTGTCTGCTTAAAGCTTTCATTACATCTGTGTCACAGCTCTGTATTACTCTGTCCTGTATCCCTGTAACTTCTGGCTGCACCCAGTAATGCTTTTTCTAACTTGGCACTTGGATGGCAGAGAGAGGAAACAGGCGGGCACTGGGCATAATTGTGTAATAAAATGACCTCACTCACAGACACACTCACATATATAGTGTCTACAAACATTCTGGCACACATACATCTGGCACCAGTGTTTCTGGGTTTCCCCCTTCCATGATTGTGGTTGAGTGGGATTTGCATTGATTTCTGAGCATCTGCTCCTACTATGTTTGATAGATTACATTAAGCCAGTCAACATTCAACGACCACAAGCATGTAAGCGCACCTAAATTTGAAGGTAGAGAGAAAGACACATACGCATACATGTGAAGGTAAAGGGGATGTGTGAAAAAAACATAACCCACATGAAGCTAATATAAATCATGGAGTAATTGGGCAACAGGTTGGATCTGTGTCACAAAGTACAAAGTCCAGCACAGAGTTTGCTGTGGGCACAAATGGCTAAAAACAATCATAGTAGTTGTCTATGGAAGACTGTTTTTCTTCAAGGTCACTTCCCATTGATCGTCCCTTTTGGTTGTGTATCGTCCCATTCTGGGAAAGTGATCTTAGTCCTTTGGACCTTTGGTCTGCATTAAATAGCAACATATATTGACAGGCTTTAAGATGCATATAGGCACATAACATATATCTACAGTATAAGCATATACATAAAAATGTACATATTTGGATGGGCTATACCAATTTACTGATTAGCCATAACTTTATGACCACTGACAGATTAAGTAAATAACTGGTTATAATCTGGTTACAATGTCAGTTGGTGGGATATATTAGGCAGCAAGTTAGCAAGCGCAAAGATGTGAGTGACTTTGACAAGGCCAAATTGTAATGGCAAGATGACTGCCTCAGGGCATTACCAAAACTGCAGCCCTTGTGGGATGTTCCTGGTCTGCAGTGGCCATTACTTACTAAAAGTGGTCCAAGTAAGGAAAATCAGTGATCTGGTGGGCAAGGCTCATAGTGGGGAGTGAAGGCCGGGCTGTGATCCAAAAGAAGACATTGTTGCATATTCGCCTTTGACCAGTTAGAGACATAGCAGAAATATATATTTCAATGTCAAAGTGAAAGCAACAAAATTGTTGAAAGTGTAACACCCCCTCCCAGCCACTATGTAGTACTTGCAGTACTTAAAGCCTTGCGATAAGTGTGTTCCGCATATGATTATGCATTATGCCCATTATTCATTGTAAAACTACTCAAACTTTCATTGTGAGCAAACTGCTTTATCTGGACAAACCAAGACACGAACATTCTTGATGTTCGTGTCTTGGATGTGTCATCAGTATATAGTTTTAACTTTCTGATTGGGCTCATTGTCTAGCTGAAAAAAAAAAATCTTAAAATTTCTTGTATTTATCACCTTACCCCATTCTTATAAAAGAAGATACAGTCTCTACACTCTCAACACAGAGAGGACATATGGCCTCATTTCAGATCTGCATGCTCAGATTCTCTAGAAGAGGCTAGTTAAATTCCTACTGTGCTGGCATTAACCAGAGAAGAACTCGATTACACCTAAGTCAAGAGATGTTTTGGTATGTGAAAAATGCTTGTTTATATTTTTCTTGGGCTGAATAAAACACACATTTGAGGCGTATCTATCTTTTCTTTTCTACATCACTTTTGTCTAATAAAAGTACTTACTCTCCTCAGTGCCAGCATTCCAGACAGACTGATGAGCAGCAATGCCCACTGGTGTAAGAGCCTCAAAACTGTACCCACCTAACTGTCAGTATTCTACTCTTTATTATTTGTGTATAACTCTACCCTTTTAGTTCTGTAAATAGTAAATTTATACAAATGTATTGGCTGTTAATGACTTTTAATCTTACTTTTGTCAACTTGTAACAGTCATCTTTACTGATTGTGTTTGATTCCCTGATGATATAATTTGCTCTAGAAGCTGAACATGATAATGCCCACACAGGGATAAGGGTTTTTTCAGTGGCAAAGCATGAAACCAGTGGCTTTGGTAGTGGCCCTGAAGATCACATTACTCGTCCCTGATCCACAAGACACAGCAGCTAGGAATAAGCAAGCCATTTTCCCTGACCCAATGCCCCATGTTGCCAGAAGATGTTTGCTAAAAGGCAGCACATCTGAACTTCCAGTTGTCATCCCCAGGCTCTCCTGCTTTATCAACCACCAAGACATCAGTCCTGTACTGTCTGTGTGGACACAAATAACAATTTTCAAGACAGTAGAGGCTAAAGTGTGACAACCAGCTAATTTAGTGATTGAGCACCTGGCCACAGCATTTTCTCTCCTGGTCGGTTGTAATCTCCCTGCAGTTCCCATGCAGTTCGACAGTGTACGGTGAGGCAGTATGCTGGTTGTGGTGTTAATGACACATCAATATTGCAAAATAAATGAACTGTACCTACTGTAAATCTTGCCTGTGTGATGTTACTGCTGTCGTATGTTTGATCTGCATACTATACTGTGTACATTGCCAACATCTCTAAAAATATAAACCTCTGACTGAATATTTCTTTCACTCTATAGAACCTTGATTTTCACCTCCTCCTTTTGCATCATTGCCACCTCTCCCCCTGCCTCCTCTCCCCATGCCTCCTCGCCCCTCTATGGTTCCTCTGCTGCCACCTTTCCCAACAGCAACTGCAATCTCCCCTTGCTGTCATTCTTCGTCTGGCTCCTCCTCTCTGTGTTAAGCCTCTTGGACCAGAACAATGACCTGCATTCTCTCCTCTGTTTATTACTCTCTCTCTAGCTTAACCTCTCCAGCCTCTGCCTCTCCTAACACCAGCACCTAAAACAGCCCTTACTGGCTTCACTTAACACCCGTGAGTGCATGACATAACTAAGGCCTGCATCAGGCTGCAATAAGGAAGGACAAAGGGGTACTGCTTTGTGAAATAAGTTGCACATTATCTGTTAAACTGAGCAATATTTTTTTTTTTTTTCATTTTAAAATCTTGTCATCATTGTTCCTTTAACCAGTAGTAATAATTATATGTGCAATGTCTATTAAGGAACAACAAATTAAATTAAATTATTTATTCATTAATTTTTATTTCTTCCAGGATATGTCTAAGAACAACAACACCATAAGTAAGTAAGCCTCAGCTGCTCCATCAGACACCATCCATGATCCAAAACCCCTACTACAGCTATAACTCTGACAGCCTGGTGGCAATTTCACCAAATCATTAATACCACAATCTTACCTAGGACACATACTCCCATCTGGAATAATCCTGATTTCTTATCAAACAAAAAACTACTTAACTTTTCACTATAATACCATAACTCAAGGCTATATATTTTCTTACTATTTTCTTTCTTATATATTTCTTTTTTTCTCTCTCTCTCTACTTTTTACACACATACACAGACAGAGAAAGAAAGAGAGAGAGAACAGGAATGTCACTCTCAGTCTGACCATCAGCAGGGCAGCCTTTTTGCTTTTATACCTGCCCCTAAAATAAGAGTTCTCTGATTGGCTGAGACACAGTTCTCACTGAATCAACCCCAACCAATTAGAGAGTAACACTTCCTGTTCTGTAAAAGATGTTTCCTGTTGATAGTCAAGTGGCGCTGTGTGTGTGTGTGTGTGCGTGTGTGTGTGTGTGCATGTGTGGGTCTTGGGTCTTTGTGAACTATTGTGTGTCTTGGGGAAGTGCTGACTCTGATAGTGGTTTCACCATGCTTGTGTGTATGTGGAATCAGTGTTTTGGTTGGAAAGTAAACAGAGTAGTAAGGAGTACAGCACATGTGCTGAAGCACATCTCACTGCCCCGTAGTAACCCTGACACTGGCCTCTGTTTGACTGCATCATAGTGAATCTGAAACTCAAGGCCAGTAGTGTTCCACTACATCTTTTATCAATAAGAAGGGAGAGCACATTCTAGCAGTTTTGTCATTTGTTACCCCATAGTCTATGAGATGGTAAAACAAACCTGATGGCAGTCATGTTTTTTACGGGCTATTCACACTTTAAAACCACCATGAAACAATCATGAGAGCATCTTCTATGATGTGTAATATTCCTGTGTTAAAACAAAGTAGGAGGAGACTGATTATAGGATTGATTCAGGGATATAATTTGATCAGCCAGTAGTGAGGACTCTGCTGGTGTCAGGTTCAGGTTTGTGCATTTATGCACTAAATGAATATGAAGCTGATTTTTTTTTTTTTTTTTGCACAACCAAATTTGTACCCATCATATGTTGATTGTATGATGGGGGTTGGTAGTAATAGAGAGAAAATATTACCTATTACCTATTATCATCAATCCATTTTCTATATCTGTGGAGAATGTCAGATCAATTTGACAAAAGCATTTGTACAGGTGAACATGAGCCAGCATTATTCAGGAGATGGGACCCTAGCTCACCTTTTCTGGTGGTCTTTGAGATGGATATTATATATTCGTATGGGCTAGACATGTATGTCAAGTCCAACTTCTAAATTCTATGTTTCATATATTCATATTCATATATATTCTTAAATATATGTTTTAATTTTACATGTATATATATATTTGTATGGAAAGTCAATATATGAACATACATTACAATTGCATCTGGTGTGACAGTGAGATAGATTGCTTTTATTTTCAAGTGTAATGTATCATCAAATCAAATAACTCACAGAGAAATGGATACAACCTGTATTCAAAAATTGAGCTTTCACAGCAAAGCTGTCATTGCTTTCAGCCATATCCCAAGCCCAGCCCACCATTACCCACTATCTAACCTTGCAGGATTATGGTCTCTAAGTGTTTGCTGAAGTGTAAACTTGCTTTTTATTTTTTTATTAGATCACTCAGAAAATAGTCACTCAGGGCTCAGGGCTTCCTTTCTGATTGGCTCACTTATCAGTTGTTACTAGAGATCCAATCTCTCTCTCTCGCTCTCTCTCGCTCTCTCTCTTTCTATGTGTGTGTGTGTGTATGGGGCCAGACAAGCACCAGGTGTTTTGTTTTAATTATTTGATTTTGTTTTAGGTTTTGATTAGTTGAGCCCATGTTTCTAGAGACTCTGTATTCACTCACTACAAACAGCTGGTGTTTGTCAAAAAATAACTGCAACCCCAACTTCCTCTAAAACCTCAAAAGTTTCATTTTCTATCTCCATGCATGTTAAATGTACTAGATACAACATGTAAATTAAGCAGTTTTTATGTTGTTGGTTATGGGAAGTTTGATTTAACCAAGTAAATTTTCTTTGTTTTCAATCTTTGTACTTAATTAGACAGCATGTGTCCTGCAACACATGCCTTACTGGCCTCTAGAGCAAGGGATAAGTGTGTGTGTTTACACATCACAAATAAATTGATGCTTTGTTTGATCTTTATTCTCTTCTCATCTTTCTATCTCTTCCTCACTCTCTCGCTCTCTCTCTCTCTCTCTCTCTCTCTCACACACACACACACACACACACACACACACACACACACACACACAC
>JANJOY010003568.1:0-12822 GCA_038496675.1 Rachycentron canadum
CAGGAGGAAGATCAGGAGGAAGACTGGGAGGAAGACTGGGAGGAAGATCAGGAGGAAGACTGGGAGGACACATTAAAGGACACATATGAACGCACACGCACACACACACTAACTAAACTACAAACTGTCACTTTCACATTTACACATAATGAAGTTTGAACAGTGTGTGGACACGTTCACATCCTGATTATGTTTCAGACAAGGACAAGACCAACAGTTCAAACACACACACACACACACACTCACACACACACACACACTCACACACACACACTCACACACACTCACACACACACACTCACACACACACTCACACACACACACTCACACACACACACTCACACACACACACACACACTCACACACTCACACACACACACACACTCACACACACTCACACACACACACACTCACACACACTCACACGCACACACACACACACACACACACTCACATGAACAAACAAAGCTCTCATTCATAAAGAGAAAAGTTCTGCCTCTTCTTCGACTCGTTGGGAAAGCAGCTCAGCTGGAACAAGGACCTGTCACACACACGTCAACACACACACACACGCACACACGCACACACACACACACACAAAGTGTAGAAGAGTCTTTATCAGTTTCAGACAGGTATGTCCTGACAGAGAGACTACACACATAGTTGGCAGACAGACAGACCACTACAGCTGTGTGTTTGTGGAATATTAAAGGACACATATGAACACACACACTCACACACACACACACACACACTCACACACACACACAAACACACACACACACACATATGAAGCTCACTGTTTTCTGTTTGGCCTCTTCCATTGTGTTGTGGTCTGTGCCTGACTGACTCACAAAGTGATGAAAAAACTGAATTTTTCAACACAAGACTGAATGTGGCTCTGAAAGGTTTTAAAGGACCTTCATCAATGAAATAACACTAACAAGTGGGTTGTCATGAGCTACCATATAAACCACTTTGTAAACTCTGTAGTGTCTGTGAAGGACCCTCCACCACCCTAAACTCATTCACACCAAGTTTTTGTGAGCTGCTGGTTTGAAGCCTCCAGTTTGTAATTTGTCCGTCGGCCATCTTGGTTTTCTTAAACCAGGGCAAACCATATTTGGAGGAGAAGGTGGAGCTGAGGAGGAGTGAGGGGTGGAGCTGATGAATAAATCAAGGGAGAAGTAGGGACATTTTCCCATAGACTTCAATACAATCTGACTTCTTCAACAACCAGTGGAGTCGCCCCTTGATGGTCATTAGAGAGAATGAAGGTTTGAGGCTCTTCAGCATTGACTTCACTTCACAGACCAGAGTCCAGGTCCAGGTTTGTGGTTCACACAGGAAGTTTCTAGCCATATTTCCTTTGTTGTCTTATTCCATCTATGGTTCTGGTCTGTTTATTATTCACTGATTTGATTATTTCATAGAACGTAGAAAACAGAACAAATGGAAACAGCTTTTCTGTTTCACAAAATTAATGTTTTCCTATTTTACTGTGTTCACAAAAAACAACACCTGTTGTTGCTGTAAATGGACTAAAATCTGTTGTTGTCGTTGTTTACTCCTCCCCTCTTTCATTTCACCCTCTCCCTCCATCTCCTCTCCTTCCCTCCTCCTGTGACAGTTGTCTTTTAACCTTTGCTGTCTCACAGCGAGGGTGTGTTTGTTTCGTTGGCCAGCGCTGCCATCATGTTTGTTTCACAACAGCGTTGTTTCTTTTTTTCAGTCTGACGCCTCCGACGCTTCGACACGCGGTCATGAAATCTGAGAAATTAATCAGAGCTATTGTTCTTCGACTCAGGAATGTACTGCAGTGTGTGTGTGTGTATCAGTTTTCTCTCTGTTTGGTTTTGTTTATACTGTGTTTTTCCTGTCTCTCAGAACAACAAAACAAGCGTCCTTTGTTTGTGTGTGTGTGTGTATTTTCATACACTGTTGCCCTAAGTACAGTACTTGTGTTTTCTCTTTAGTAAACAAAGGCAAAACAAGCGCTCCCCTCAGGAACCAGACTGTTTGCAGTGAGATTTCTGGTGACTTTTATCCAATAAACACAATAAAACCAACCCCCACTTTGATTTTTAATAGATAAAACTTCATTTATTTTTTAAGTGGGCGGAGCCAGAGCCCAACGCCGGTCATCTGAAGGTTCGATTGGGGACAAGTAATCCCCCCCGTGCTGTTTACACCGTACCACCGATTCAAACTCACCTCAGTTTATCCACAGAAGCTTTTCTACCTGTCGCAAACAAAAAAGTCGCAATAAGCCATTTTTAAACAAAACAAATACAAACATCAACCGCCACATTATCAAAGACTTCAACCAGGTCCTGACACATGACATAAGGTCGCTAGGCAACAGGAGCCGCACTTCTCAGCACGACGGTAAGGGCGGGAACGGCTTGTGACGCAAAGCAAAAAGAATACCTCACCGTAGCTTCCCAGACCACGACCTTCGAAGGATGTGGCCTCTGAATTTGGGAAACGCGTTGTTGTAACCATGACAACCAACAGCTGGTAGGCTTCCTGCCGTAGGGCTGTTGTTTCAGGAGACACCGCTGCCGCTCGGATCAGAGGGTTGTGAGTATTCATGGCGCGTGTGTTTTGTTGTTGTAGAGACTCTGGACTCAAACAAACTTTATCAGCGGTTTTCATCTTTTATTCAAATCACAAACACACGAGCTGCTGAATTACAGCAAAGAAGAAGAAGAAGAAGAAGAAGGACCGCGACCTGCTCGCTCTCCGGTTACACAAACGCCACTGAAACTCAACCTTGGCACGTCTATTTACATATTTCACCTCGCTAAGTAGGTGTGTGTGTTGTTCTTCCTCTGGCCACAACAAAACAAGCGCTCCCTTCACTTCTTTGTGTCTATTGACATACTTCCTCCCTCTAAATTACCTGTGTGTGTGTGTCTGTGTGTGTTTCCTCTGTTCTCCCTCCACAACACAACCCTCCCGGTCTGCGCCGTGTGTGTACCTGTCAGCCCCGACCGGCTTGTTTACATACTTTGCGGCTCTAAGTACATGTGTATGTTTTCACAGTGTTTCCTTTCTTTGGGTACAACAAAACAAGCGCTCCTCTCTTGAACATGACAGCTCGCTCTAAAGCTAATGTCGCCCTCGGGGGCCGAAGAGAGGGAGGAGGAGGAGGATGAGTAGGAGGAGATGATTCATAACGACCTGCCATCCTGTCAACACACACACACACACACACACACACACACTCGGCCTGCAGGGACAATAGGTGCTGTTGCTTTTAAGGGTGAGTCCAACCTGGATCATCTTACGTTCTCTCTCTCTCTTCAAGTCATTTGTACCCCCCACCCCCTCCACCCCTCTCTCCACCATCATTAACAGCTAAAGTTACTCCACCCCCCTCCTCCACCTCCCACCCTGCTCCACTTCACCTCCCTCCCAGCCAAACACACTCATCACTGTCCTGATTGTGTGTCTATAGGTATGTGTGTGTGTGTGTCTGTGTGTGTTTAGGATTTCATCTTCTTAACTTTGGTCACCTACATCAATAGTTCTGGGCTTTATCGTCCATCGAAGTTTCACTTTCTGCACAAACCAGCGAGTGAAGAAACTGAAATAAAGTCAGTGTTCACAACCTTAAAACAGAAAACAGAGCAAGACTGAAAAGATTTCTGTCCAAACAGGAGCCAGGAAAACTCAAACTTTAAAGATGCTATATGGGAGTTTTTCTCACTATTGCTACGTAGCAGGTGTTAGCATTAGCATTAGCTTTCCCTGACAGTCTGACGTCTTTGTGACATCAACGTCCCATCAGACTCGTAGGAGAGTAGATTATTAGTCTGCTGGGTTTGTTCCAGTAAGACTGAGATGTTTTCTTCAAGACACCTGAGATTAAGAAACATTTATAAACACACAACCAGACAAACAATAAGACACAACACAAATAAAACCAGACAACAATCAACAAAAGACGAAATGAAAAGACCATAATGCTCTCACAGATGAGCTCAGTGTTTAATCCTCAACGTCGAGGCCCCTGAATACTGAGGAGGAGGAGTCAGACACAACCCAGGATTCTCCTGGAGACCAGGACCCATGGAGACCAGGACCCACGGAGACCAGGACCATCCTGGACAACATGTCTCCACCACGTGAGTCAGAGCGGTGGTAAATTCAAATCTCTTAATCGATCTGGTTTCTGAAATGATCCAAATCTAAGAAGAGGAATTCACTGACGCGGCAGATTTTCACGTTCCAACACTTTAATCCTCAGCATCAGTGAAGCTTGTGTCCTTTAAGCTCAGTCATCAGCTGCTTTTGTAGGTGAGCTAAAAACTCCTATTATCTTTTTAACCAGCGCGTGTCCCCAGGTGATTCAGACCAGCGACCTGCTGCTGACGAGCCTCTAACCTCTTATCTCCCTTCACCTTTCCCACCACCCCCTCCCCCTGAAAACCCCCCTCCCCTCCCCAGCTCTGTAAACAGCAGTTTGGTGGGAAAGTTTGGTCCATTCGTCTCTCTTCCTGTCAGGTAAGATGAGACGAGGCGACTGCAGTCGGCTGATCGATTGTCTTCTGTCACACTCCTTCTTCTTCTTCTTCTTCTTCTTCTTCTTCTCTGTGAGTCGCTGCCTCACAATATAGTGATCATTTTAGCATCTGCACCACGGATATTTTTTATTTAACAAAATATACAGTATATATAAAACATATAAAATGTTAAAAATGCTCCAAAAAAGAATAATATCATATCACATCATATCATGCTTTAGTCCCTTTTGAGATAAAAACACATCCCAGGTCAAAGTGGGTAATAATGTAAAAGTCATCATGATAATGACACTTCAACTGTTCACTCACTGTCTCCTCAAAGTAACTTTCACTCTAAATGACAAACTTTTCTCATGAAACAGGCTTCACAGTTGTGTTGTGTTTCTTTGTGATTGTGTTTTGTCTCTTCAGTTTTTTGTGTCTTTTTCTGGTCATGTTGCATCTCTTTGATGATCTTTGATGTTGTGTGTCTTTGTGGTTGTCTCACATCTCTTGGGGGTTGTTTTGTGTCTCTTTGTCATCATGTTGCATCTCTGTTTGTGAAACAGGCTGAGGTCTGGATTTGGCCAGTTTCAGTTCAGCCTGATGGTTGTAGAGATGTGGTCCCATTCTAGTCCAGCCCAGCCCAGTCTAGTCCAGTCCAGTCCAGTCCAGTCCAGTCCAGTCCAGTCCAGTCCAGTCCAGTCCAGTCCAGTCTAGACCAGCCAAGTCCAGCCCAGCCCAGCTTAGTGTAGTCCAACCCAGTCCAGTCCAGTCCGGTCCAGTCCAGTCCAGTCCAGTCCAGTCCAGTCCTGCCTTCATTAGCTCCTGACACCATTTCCATCAGTGTATATTCTGTATTGTTCCCTGTTTTCTTGTCTGTTTACAACATCTATTGCCCGTCTGCCCGTCCTGGGTGAGGGATCATCCTCTGTTTCTCACCATGAGGTTTCTCTTTCCCTGTTAAAGGGTTTTTTGTTTTGAGTTTTTCCTCAGTCGATGTGAGGGTCTAAGGGCAGAGGATGTTGTTATGATGCTATGTAAAGAACTTTGAGACAAACTGTTGGTAAAAATGGGCGATACAAATAGATTACCTTGCCTTGCCCAGCCCAGCCCAGCTCAGCCCAGCCCAGTCTAGCCCAGTCTAGTCCAGCCCAGTCCAGCCCAGTCCAGCCCAGCCCAGTTTAGTGTAGTCCAGCCCAGCCCAGTCCAGCCCAGTCTAGCCCAGTCTAGTCCAGCCCAGTCCAGCACAGTCTAGTCCAGCCAAGTCCAGCCCTGTCCAGCCCAGTCCAGCCCAGTCTAGCCCAGTCTAGTCCAGCCCAGTCCAGCCCAGTCCAGCCCAGTCTAGCCCAGCCCGGTCTAATCCAGCCCAGCCCTCCCCCTCAGTGTTCAGGTATGAGGTCATGTTGGTGTCAGATCAGCCAGGTGCTGAGGATTAGTGTCGCTAAACTCTCTGTACCTTGAAGCAGCCGGAGCTTATCACCAAAACAGGAGGGAAACATCCAGCTCTGGATGGTGTTTCTACCACAGTGGAGACAGACACACACACAGACAGGAGACAGAGACAGTCACAGTGTTTTTATCATGTGAACCAGGTCTGTCACAGTGCATCCTGGGAGCTGTCGGGTCGAGGGTGAAGGCGTCGGAGCGTCAGACAGACTTTAACTTTATCAGCTTGCAGTTTGGACACAGACAGACTGCTGTGGGCAAACACACACACACACACACCTCACAAAAACACACAAGCACTGACAGACAGACACAAAACAGAGACCAAGACCAGTACAGATTAACACACACACACTCAGGTGTTTCTGTTTAAAGTAAAAACTCCATCATCAGAAAATCTCTCTCTGCTCTTTGTGTTTTTTGTTCAACAGTGTCTCTCTGTTTTGTGTTTGTTCAGGACATTGTGTGTATATTTCTTTTTAATCTCTTCAGTCTCCTTCACAATTTTTATGGGTTTTTACCTATAACACAACACACTCAGTGAAATGCACACAAAAGTCACACAACCTTACACTTTAGGAGGAGACTATTTTTAATGAATTGATTCAACTTCGCCTGAAGAGACTGAGACCATAAACTCATTAGGAAAACGTTTACTGAGCTAATAAATCAAGGGAGAAGTAGGGACATTTTCCCATAGACTTCAATCCAATCTGACTTCTTTAACAACCAGTGGAGTCGCCCCCTGATGGTCAGTAGAGAGGATGAAGGTTTGGCTGCCTCAGCACCAACACTGCACCATCCTCCAAATTTCCACCAAACTTCAATCAGATTTTAATGATTTACAAAAAAGTGCAGTAGCTCATGGGGACATAGTGAAAGAAAATGTCAGATATTAAAAGTCTAACAATAAAAGAAATGTCTGCTAAGAATCAGTTCAGGTCAAAGGTTTTGATAAAAAAATAATTAGAACGATATGAACTGAGGTTTGTGTGACAGCTGATTCTTTTATTTTTTTACAAACACAAACATCATTAACCTCTGGATCTGATATTTGTTTAAAAACTTCCTCTACATCCAAACAAAGATGATGACTCTGCTTAATTAATGATATTTATGAAGTCAGGAGGTTTTCACAGCTTCAGTCTATTTACATTCATTTGAAGGTAAACTAACGAACACTTCACGTTTGTCCTCTGATGAACCAATCTTTAATGAGGAATGATCCTTAGAAGAAGTTGTTTCATAACTTTAATAAATACTTTTGTATTTTGGTTTGATTTCATTTCCTTCTATCAACACTTTATCAGGTGGAGGTTTGAACCCTAACCCGAACCCTGCAGACCCAAGACCGGGACCTGGACTTGAACTCAAGACTTAATTTGGACTCTTTTCAAGTGACTCACCTCAAATCATTTTAAATGACTTTATTTAATTTACCACAACTCTTCTGTATTAAAGGTGGAGTTTTTGAGCACTAGTGGTACTAGGAATGGAGCAGACAAGGAGGTAGGAAAGGAAAGGAAGGGAGGAAACTGGGAGGTCGGGAAGCAATGGAGGAGGTAAATGGGGGTGAAAACAGATAAGGTAAGGACAAGAAGGTGGGGGTAAGGAGGTAGGAAAAGAAAGGAGGAAATGAAGAGGTTAGGGAGGACGACAAAGGGAATAAGGTGATGAGGTAGGAAAGGAGATGAGCAGGTTGAGGAGAGAATTCTCTCCACTCACTTCAATCTTTCTTTACCTCCTCACCACCAAACAAAGGAGACACAACACACACCCACAGGCTGAAGGTAGCAGCAGAGAGACATTCACAGGGAGAGAGAAAGGGTGGGGGGGACTTTTAGCTAGGAGGTCAAAGGTCAGGGGCCCTTAAACCAACACTTTGGCCCTAAAAAGCTCACGGCAATTACCTCTCAGACACATACACGCACACACGCACACATGCACACACACACACATGGAATCGCGCACACACACACACACACACAGTTCAAGGTAGAATAGGCTCGATTCACCAGCATCAGCAATTAATGAGGGTGGTAATGGCTGAAAGAGAGAGAGAGAAAGAGAGGGGCCACAGACACAATCACAGACACTTATAGAGGGGCCCCGGACCCTTCGCCCGCTTTCTCACCCTAAAAGAGATGGAGAGAGAAAAGACGGACAAATTAAGAGTGTAAATGAACTGTCTTTTCCTGGTCTCTCTGTGTCGGAGCAAGTTGGCGTCCTTTCAGACGGATAATGAGGCCGTCTTAACGTGGCGGATCAGCCGCACAATGCCACACATGCACGCCATGTCTCACCTTCGCCACGCTAACCGTCAGTAATTGGCTGCTTTGCACAGACGTTATTCAGAAGGCTGGTTATTCGAACGCAACAGGAAGTGGCGGCAGCTCCGCAACACATTTTTTTTTTTTTTTTTTTTCGGTTTAGCTTGTCGAACCCATTGATGGCAGAGGTCAGAGGTCGGAGGCCAGAAGAGGGTGGAGCTGCGGTCACTCAGATAACCACTTACACACTGTACAACTGAGCTGGGCAGAAAAGCCTCAGACTCAACAACAGACCTGAACCCTGAGGCTGCAGTGGACTCACCGACACTGGAAGGTGGTCTGATGTGGATCTGGATTTCTGCTGAGGCAGCAGATGTCAGTCCTGGTGTGAAGGCCTCAGTCTCTCTGAGTCTTGTTGCTCTTCTAACGGCTATTTTCTGCAGGATAATGCTCCAGGTCAAAGATGAAGTCATCTCTGACGGGACCTTTGGTCTTTGACTCCTAAGGTTTGGACTTTTGTTCATTTCCTGTTTTATTTTGGTTCTACTTCCCTTGTGTGTCAAATGGTTAATTACTTCCTGTTTTTGTCCTTTACTTCCTGTCTTTCGTAATCGTCTGCCACGCCCTAATATGCCACACCTGTGTTTTGTGCATTCAAGTCTCTGTCTTTGTTCTTGTCAGTTTGTCTGTTCTGTTTCACCAGCCTCACACAGTGACCACACAGACACACAAAATGACACAAACAGACAAAAACAGCCACAAACACTTTTCCCCACCAATCATCTGCTTGTCATCTGCATTGTGGGTCCAGTTTCCTCCAGTTTCATGAACATGAGACGGTGAGTTCAGTTCAGTCTGCAGACCTGGATCCAGTGGACCACATCTGGGAACAACATGGATCAACATGGAGCAGAGTCTCAGAGCAAAGTCTCAACATCTGGTGGATCCAGGACCTGAGGACCTGAGGAACGACCCAGAGTGAGCGAGAGGTTCCTAATAAAGTGATCACAGAGTCAGTCAAACGGCCGCGAGCACAGAGCAGTTGATGCTAACTCTCGTTGAAGGAAGCATCACGAGCACCGCCAGCACCCGACACAAAGATGATGTGAGGTGACAACACAGATTTGTACAGTAAACACACACACACACACACACAGGATCAGAGAGTAGTGATTGGGGGGAGGAAAGGAAACAACCAGACAGAGAAGGTAACTGGGAAGGCAGGGAGCTAGAGAAGTAAAGGAGGAACCAGGGAAGGAGAAAGGGAAGGATAGGAAAGTAGTAAAGGAAAAAGGGTGAACTTTAGAGGACGAACACAGGAGCAAGGAAGAAAAGGAAAGGAGGAGATAGGGAAGGAAAACTGACGTTAGTCAAGAAAAAGGAAAAGGCAAGGAAAGGAAAATGAGCAGAAAGGGAAGGAAGGAAGTGAGGAAGGATTGAAGTACAAGGAAAGGCAGAGGAAGGGAATGAAAGGAGGCTGCAAGAAAAGGGAAAGAAGGTAGGAAAGGAGAACAGGAGGTTGTTCATTTACACATTGGTGTGTATGTACAGTTTTACACATTCACGCACTTATACATGCACAGACACACAAACTTGACAAGTGTGTGATGAAGAATTAAAATGTGGGTAAATATGAGGGAAACGTCCGGGTCTCATCACACACAAGGACACACACACACCCTCAGGGCAGAGTGACACAGTGTGAGTGTCAGCAGTGTTAATGTATTCATGTGTGTGTGTGTGTCTTTTACACTCTGTCAGGCCCCACTGACACACAGACTTTATTCTGAAGTGTCGTCTATGTTGAATAACAGATACAAGAAAACACAAAGCTTTTAATTTAGCAGATCGTCAACTTCCTGTTTGGGTGTGTGGGTCTCTGGGTGCTGGACTGTCCTGGATCTGGTCCTGCATGTAAAGTAACTTTGTGCGAACACGTCGACGTTGGTGTCACAGGCCTGTTCACACTGAGGTACCCGGTGATCAGGAGGTCTTTATCCCATAATGAGAGAAGGAAAATGTGATTAACAGTCGTCATGACGACAACGATACTTCCTGATTTAATTTGCTTTAATTAACTGCTCCATCAGAGACACGAGGCCTTTCTCATCGAGGAGAAGTCACTTCCTTCATCATCATCGTCCCCGTGGGATGAACCCCCTCCATCTTCACCAGTCAGCTCGATGGACGGTTTAATGAACAGTTGTCAGGGGCCCGAGAGGAGCAAAACAACCACAAAGAGACACAAAATGACCACAAAGAGACAAAAACAACCACAAAGAGACAAAAACAACCACAAAGAGACACAAAACAAACACAGAGACACAAAACAACCACAAAGAGACACAAAATGACCACAAAGAGACAAAAACAACCACAAAGAGACACAAAATGACCACAAAGAGAGACAAAACAAACAAAGAGACAAAAACAACCACAAAGAGACACAAAATGACCTAAAAGAGACACAAAACAAACACAGAGACACAAAACAACCACAAAGAGACACAAAACAACCACAGAGACACAAAAAAAACACAAAGAGACACAAAACCACCACAAACACACACATGACTTATTTTTGCTGGTGTATTTTGTGTGTCTCTGTTGTGTCGTTTTATGTCTCTGTAGTTGTGAACACTAATAATCAGCTGATTACGGTGCAGATGTTGTGCAGCTGCTTTCCAGAGGATCAGGAAACCTGCAGTGGTGTATCTCCTGGGATCATGATTATCAGCTGTGCCCCCTGGCTGATTGATTGGTCTTAATATTTACTGATAAACTTTTATCACCAGGTCTCCATGAGGGTCAGTCCTCTGCCTGTTGGTGATCGCTCTCCTTCTTCTTCTGTGGTGTTTGGAGCTGGGATACGTTCGACCTCCGGCTGATCTCTGAGTGTTTGGAGTCAAACTTCAGCTCCGTCTGATCTATTGGCCGCTGTGTTTAGGACCAAACCTTCAGCGACTCACTCAGCACGCACACAACGGATCACACACCGGGGATACAGTGTGTGTGTGTGTGTGTGTGTGTGTGTGTGTGTGTGTCTGTGTGGACCATACTCCTCTTCTCTGTCAGCAGCCAATTGGTCAGCTCATTAGAGGATCATACATCAGAGTGGGTCTGGCCTCCCTCTGCTCTGGGACTGGGGCTCAGCTCACTTCAGATCCACACTGGTGAACCAGGATAAGGGGACAACTGGTTCAGTTTGGGTCTCTAATCCTCTGTAAAAGCCCTGGAACATGGTCCAGCTCTCACCTTATCGACAGGGCTGAGACAGTGCATCACTCAGATGATGAACACAGACAAAAACTGTGTCAGTGTTGTGTTCCTAATAAAGTGCACAAACATGAAGTGCAGATAAAAACAGGCATCAAACACACTGAGGTGATCCAGTATATACAAAATCAAAGTATTACTAACAAACACACACAGAAAGTGTTCGTGTATGTATTATTTCACAGAAGGTTAGAGTTGAAGTTGATCCCTCACACAAACACACACACACACACACACACACATTGACCCCTGACCTCTCATGAGTGTGAGGAATGAGTAAAAGTTGCAAAGACTTTCCTCATCACACACACACAGGTGTGTGTGTGTGTGTGTGTGTGTGTGTGTGTGTGTCTGTGTGTGACCAATCAGAGCCAGTGGTATATATTATCATCACACACACACGGAGACAGGAACCAGCTGAAGGTCTGCAGAGCAGCTTGGTCATCACCCAGGAGAGGGGCAGCCTGGTCTGACTGATGCTGATCTATGATGTCATTAAGAAATGACATCACCTCACTATTACATCACCTTCACATCACCATTACATCACCTCTACATCACCTCTACATCACCTCTACATCACTTCCACATCACCTCTACATCACCTCTACATCACCTCTACATCACCTCCACATCACCCCTACATCACAATTACATCACCTCTACATCACCTCCACATCACCCCTACATCACAATTACATCACCTCTACATCACCTCTACATCACCTCTACATCACCTCCACATCACCCCTACATCACCTCTACATCACCTCCACATCACCCCTACATCACCTCTACATCACCTCCACATCACCCCTACATCACAATTACATCACCTCTACATCACCTCCACATCACCCCTACATCACAATTACATCACCCCTACATCACCTCTACATCACCTCCACATCTCCATCACATCACCTCTACATCACCTCTACATCACCTCTACATCACCTCCACATCACCTCTACATCACCTCTACATCACCTCCATCACATCACCTCTACATCACCTCTACATCACCTCTACATCACCTCCATCACATCACCTCTACATCACCTCTACATCACCTCTACATCACCTCCACATCACCATCACATCACCTCTACATCACTTCCACATCACCTCTACATCACCTCCACATCACCATTACATCACCTCTACATCACCTCCACATCACCTCTACATCTCCATCACATCACCTCTACATCACCTCTACATCACCATCACCTCTACATCACCCCTACATCACCTCTACATCACCCTTACATCACCTCTACATCACCTCTACATCACCCCTACATCACCTCTAC
>JANJOY010003576.1:0-10899 GCA_038496675.1 Rachycentron canadum
ATGAGTGACGGCTACAGTAACGTTAGCTAACCTGCTGTCACTAGCTGGCTAGCTGTCTGTATCGTGCTAGCCCGGGCTAATGGTTGTGTTTGTGTTGTTTTTGTTGTCTCTTGTGTTCACGGTGTGACTTTGTGTCTAGTGGAGGATTAGTTCTGGTCTGAGCTGTTGATTATATTAACCAGGTCAGAGCCTGTTGTGGTTTTAAATGACTTTGTGATCAGTTCCTCTCTGATCCAGATCAAACCTCGGTCGTCCTGCTCTGTGATGACAGTGAAATGTTCTCTTTCTAGATGGTGGGGACAGAGTTTGAGATTGACAGCGACCTGAAGACTCTACAGTTTTACTCCATAGAGGATGGAGACCAGGTACTGGTCCGCTGGTCCTGACCCAGACCAGGAGTCCCGCAGCTGAGACAGAACTTCAGCTACTCGTGTTCTGGATGGACCCTCAGCAGCAGATGGTATTGATCCATCACGGTCCCTGTTGGAGACGACACCCAGACCCTGTTCAGACCTGAACCACTGACACAGGCCGACAGCGGTTCAGGTCTGAGGACAGTGGAGGAGGTCTTCCTTCAGTGTGGCCCAGGACTCATTGTGTTCACTGCTAAATGAATTAGCCACATGTCTCTGTATGTATAGTCCTCAATGCAAAACAGAGCTGTCCACTTGTGATCAGGTCACCTGAGACGGGTGTTAATTCCAGGTCTGAACTGGTCTGAACTGGTCTGAACTGGTCTGAACTGGACCACAGATTACACCGACTGACAGACTTTATTTGGCTTTGTTTTGAATATCAATGTGTAATAAATGGAGTCTGTTTCAGGTCCAGACTGGACATTTTGAATGTGTGTCCTCATCTTCATCATTGACTTAGACCACGAGATACAGAAGCTCCAGAAAAAGTAAGTGAACATTCAGGAATAAATGAGCCAATTTTATAAAACTACAGAATCCATCAATCCGTCGTCTTCCTCTTATCTGGGTGGGGTCGTGGTGGCAGCAGGTTAAGCAGGGTGGACTCCATGTGTTCGTCTGCTGCCTGGTCTACATCGCACCCCTCCCAGGGCTGGTTCCCACAGAGGTTCCCCTCCTCTGGCCAAGGTGCTCCAACTCACATGTTGCTTCTTCACTGGGGTTTATGACCCTCTCTTATTCTGGGCCCTACCCGACCCTACCAGGGGTTAAAACGAAAGAATATTGGATAAAAATGACTGAAATGAAATGAATGAAGGTGTCAACAGTTCTGTCCATTTTATTTTCTATGTCACTATCATGTTGTTCTTCATTGACTTTATTGAGGGTGGGTGTGACTGTTTTTACTCAGTGCTGCTTCTCCACTCGTTGGGCTCTGACTGTAGCCTGAGGACGTCACTTCTTCATTTAGATGTTAAGAGAAAATAAGATAAAAATCAGTTTCCTTCAGTGTCTCAGAGCACGAATTAGGTTCAGCTCCATCACTGGAGGCTCCTGCTCCAAGAGGCCTGAGGAGGAAGCAGTGAGGTCACTAACACTGATCACCTGGTTACCATGGTTACCTGTCAGTGGTGGATATACCTGGTTACCATGGTTACCTGTCAGTGGTGGATTTAACAGGCAGCAGCTGAACATTTAGTCCTGAAGTTGATGTGTTGAAGCAGGAAAAATGGTCAAGTGTGAGGATGTGAGGGACTTTGACTTTGACCAAACTGTGATGAGACGACTGGTCAGAGCTTCTCCAACACTGCAGAACCACTGGACCACAGACAGGGTCAGGGGTCAAGGCTCAGTGATGGTGGTGGGGAGTGAAGGCTGGACCCTGTGGTCTGATCCAACAGAAGAGCTACTGGAGCTCAGACTGATGAAGAAGTTCATGCTGGTTCTGATAGAAAAGTGTCAGAACACAGAGCATCACAGTTTGTTGTGTATGTGGCTGTGTAGCCTCAGACCGGTCAGGGGGTCCATGCTGACCCCTGGAAATTGTACTATAATTGACTTTGTTACCTTGGGTTGTCCCAGCAGACGATTGGTTAATCAACAAACACAGACTGTTGTGTTTTAAAAAGATTTTATTGAGGCTGTACAGGCTGTTAATGGTCCCTCTTTGGCTGATGGTTCATGTCACAGACCCAACATGCTGCACGACAAAACACAACACTGACAAACTGGTATTTTAATCAGTCAAATAAAAGAAAATCTGATGAATTAGCATAAAGCACGGCACCTTGAAATTTATCCTCCAGTAATTCATCAAGTATTAACATCAGTATTTTCTACAGTGATGAGGTGCTGCTGTGCGATCCTGCCTGACTGATCCTCCCTGATGGGTTTTCAGTTAACGAAAGAAAAAAACCTGAGTTTCCCAAAGCCAACGTTAGACCAACCTGCTCCTCACTGCACCTGCGCTGAGCCTGTTGTTGACTCATTAAATCGTCATAAAGCTGCAGCTAATGATTATTTCAGTATTTATACAGAGTATGAAGCTGTCAGGCTTGTTTAACTTTCTGTTGATTGGCTCATCAGCTATTCATTTTTACATGTCTCGTGTGTGATGAAAGAAAAATGGCCACCCCATCATTAAGCAGTTAACGGGAGTTTTTGTGCACATTAGAACATTTATCTAGTGGAAAGTTTTGTCATAAACATCATCTGTCATAAGTGAAGACATTTTAGTAGATAAAACAATGTCTTTATTTTTAGGGTCTAACGTAAAACAAAAACAAAGCAACAACAGAGCGAACAGTATAGAAGCCTGAAAATATTAAAACAAAATACATTTTTCTTACTTTACTTTCATTAATTTGAGATGTCATCTTCAATTTGAGTCCAAACTCTGAAAGTAAAAAAATGAATATTGGCAGTAACAGACTTGTTTTTTTCTTTAACATGTTTCTTTACTTAAATTCTTAATAAAATCTCCAACTTACATCAGTGACTGACACTAATCAAGTCCTGTTATGTAAGATGATGTTTACTGGAGCTACAACCCAACAAACGCACATTGGCTCTAGACAACCTGCACACACCTTCACAGTTATCGTCTTCATCATCTAGTAGATCTCAGGCTAACATCAGCACCATTTAAAAAAAAAAATCAGGTAATTATTTACAAGTTCATATAAAAATACATTGAGTTTTAACAGACAACAGAGAGCAGAGCTCACCTCCAAGATGCTGATCATACACCTCAGTTTTAAAAAGAAAAAAATGATAACAATGAAAAAACTACTCTAATTTAATAACATGATGCTAAAATACAAAATAATTTAGGACTTGTGAAGTTTTATTAACCAAAGTCAACTTTTGATCTTTGTAGTTTTACTGTTATTCACCTCACCACAAATTTCAGAGGAAGAAAACGATTTGTCTCTCGGACGAACGTGTCAATAAAAAGTAGCGTATTAATGTATTAAGTTTTTTTTTTTCTTTTCTTTCACTCCTATGAGACATTTGACATCACATTACAAAGCTGATTATCTGTATTTTAGTTACAAGAGTGCTCATAGATAAACTAGAATTATATCTGATTGTTTCTCACACTAATATTTTAAACATCTTTATGAAATCAAAAAGAGTTTTACATTAAATATACTGTAAACATTACCTGAAGTACGTCATTTGGTATCTTTTTAAATCATCGTCTGTTTAAAGTTTATTTCAGTTACCTGTTTTACCTAAAATCCCTGTATTTGTGCCAGATTTAGTCACATTTTCTCATTTTGGAATGAAACTCTAACAAGCACATGCTGCATAAAAAGACCAGAAACTGAATCTGAACTCAACAGTGACAGGAAGTGTGACATCATAAATACAGTGAGGTCTGAACAGCTCTGAAAGGCTGAAGACACATAAACCTCTCAACTCTAAAAGGGTTGTAAAAACGTTCAATTCAAGTAAGAAGAGGAGAAAACACCCAAATTGCGTTAAATGTGTTTGGTCTTTTTTTTCTTCTCTCTCGAGCGGCGGTGGTGTTATCGTGGCCCTGCAGACTCACAGGTTCCTCTCCACACATCGACTGTCGGCGGCATCTGGGCAGCGGCAGGTGAAGCCGCCGAGCCGCGGCAGACACAGGTGAGAACAGCCGCCGTTGTTGGAGCAGTAGTTATAAACTGACAGGGAAGAGAAGGGGACGATGTTGGGAAGTGATTAAAATCAGCTGGAGCAGCTCTCACACTCATCTGTGTGAGAGCTGCTCCAGCTCAGTCAATGCATTTTTGTTCTTTAAATGTCTTTGTTGTTTTCCACCAACTTTTATGAGTCTACGTCAGAATTTAATTAAGATTATATAAAAAATATTCATCATCATGACATCAAAAAATCCAACATGTTAAGGACAATTCATGGCAACTGTTTTCCAAAGCAATTCGTTCATTTTCAGAATAATCAATGCATTTTTCCAGATTTCAGTGATGACATCTGTTAACTTGCTCACAAACAAACATGCTGAATATGGCTGAGAGTAACAATTATTTTGTATATTGATTGTTTAATCCTTTTGTCTATAAGAGCTATCAGTGTTACCTGAGAAGAGAAGGAATAGCCTGTATCACAGATACAGACTGACACCTAAAAATCATTCTCTCAAAAAACCATTGCAGCTTATTCAGCAGTTTGTTGCCCTGCAATATATAGAATATATAGAATAGTTTGATGTTGTAGTTGAAGTCGAGCGTGAAAACATTAAATGTCCACTGGTGACGCAGTGTAATAACGTCACAAGAATAAAATGTGATCAGTTAACCCGTTGCCAAGTAAAACAGAAACGTTAAGTGTGGCTGCAGCTTCAGGAAGTGGAGGAACATTTCATCACGGGCGGCTGAAACTCGTCAACCCTTCAGTGTAATGGAGAAACCAGCAGGTGGACGCAGACAGCGAAGCTGTTTCTCATGGCTGCCTGATGCACAGTTCAGGGCTCAGAGCCAGCTGAGACTCTTCTTGTCCACAGCTGGTTTCACTGAGGCCGCTCTGTCCCGGAGTTCCCACGCTTATATCCATCCACATGCTATACGAGCCTGGAATCAATTACTACACTCAGCAAGCACATCTGTGCTCCCACTGCATTAAACTGATCCAAGACCCCACAGAGCTGTAAGCTTATAGAGTCCTGAGGCACAAACAAGAGCAGCCTCAGTGTTACAGGGCAAATTCACTCAAATCACACAAATTCACTTTTCGACTTTGAGCTCGAAGGGCCCGATCTCACATCTGGTGGAAAGCACAAGTTTCAGAGCAGGGTTGACTGAAATGAGTCGTACCTTGCGGACACTGCGTGGGCGTCGTGGTGATGCCATACAGCCGAGAGCGTTTCTGTGGCAGGAACTCCTCTGTCTCTTTATCTGAGTGACGGTCCACGGCCACCACCGCCTCCCTGTGAAACAACCCCAAAGGTAAATCATGTAAACATTTCACAGAGACCACACA
Source organism: Rachycentron canadum (assembly GCA_038496675.1). Classification (NCBI taxonomy): domain Eukaryota; kingdom Metazoa; phylum Chordata; class Actinopteri; order Carangiformes; family Rachycentridae; genus Rachycentron; species Rachycentron canadum. The sequence continues at coordinate 5,400 of JANJOY010003576.1, forward strand.
CTGACGTTTGATCATCGTCGAACTTACACCACTGTTAAACACACTTAAGGCTCTTATGTGACAGTTACAGTCAAACAACGGAGCTTGAAATAGCAGCGTTTATAGCACGGCGGTGCTGTTTATTTAAAATCCACTCAGCCCTTGAGTCTGTTCATGGAAAAGTGATTGAAGGTTTTGGAGAGTGTCACTGTTGTCGCAGGGTATTTGAGTTAAATTTGGTTGTAATTAGTTTATGAATTTCTGAAGTTAAGATTAAAAGCGTGATTTGATGGGGTTTTGTTTCAGTCTTTACCTCCTCCAGTCAGTGTAATAGAGGTTCCTTCCAAATGAGACCAGAGAGAAGGGATACTGGATCCCATCAACGATCTGCCTCCTTAGCCGCCGGTGAGGATCCATACACTCAACCTTACGAGTTCCTGCAGAGTGTTCAGGAAATCGACAGCGACAGAAAAACAATCAAGGAATCATCTTGACGGACAGCAGCTCTCAGAGATAGTTTTATTCTAAATGCTTCTGACCTGCGTCGGCCCAACACAGCTGCTGGTTGTCAGAGTCAAAGGTCAGACCATTGGGAAGCCCCAGGTCGTCTTTGACCAGGACCGTCCGCTCTGTCCCGTCCATGTTGGACATCTCAATCTTAGGCCCATCTCTGTTCCAGTCTGCCCAGTACAGCCTCCTGAAACCAACAGAACCAAACCAGTTGGAACAAATTAGTATGAGTACTCATTTCAGTACTGCTGTCACTACTGTTGCTACTGCTAGCATCGTTACTACCCATTCTTTCTGCTGTTTGTTGCTGATGCTGTTCATTTAATGAAAAACGTTGAGGAATACAGTTGAGTGATCGGTCTCATCACTCACCCGTAGGCTGGATTGGTGACAATGGGCCGAGGGTTGACTAGGTCAGTGTCAAACAGGACGCGGCGCTCGCTGCCGTCCAGCTTGGAGACCTCCACAGTGTCCCGCATAGAGTCGGTCCAGAAGAGGAGACGGGACACGTGATCAATAGCGATGCCTTCAGGACTCTGCAACTCTGAACAAAGAAGGCACAGTAAACTCACTTTACTTTGTTGAGTGACAATCACTGACTGATTTTTGATGATCTTGAGCTCATAATCTCAACAGTGTGACACTGAGACACTGTTCATTCTAGTAACTTTTAAACAAAACTAACAAAAAAACTTCAACTGTAGGACCAGAGACTGTGACTGCTCCAGTTTCATGCAACAAACAGTACTTGCTAAAAGAAAGAGGTTTAAGGGAGTATTTTAAGAGAAGACTGAAATAACGATGAACGTAGCCTCTGCGACGTCACCTACAGGTTTCTGAAGAGCAGTTTTGAGTGAGCTGCTCCATTGTTGCCATCTTGGCAGTGCCTGACTCCGCCCCTAACTCCCGCCTGTTGAGCCAAGACTTCGGTGCAAACCAGTTTGTGGAAATCAGAAACTAGTGGTCATTAAAGGAACCTCAGTTTTTAGTTTAAAGTGTCAATAAAGATGTGATTTTTCAATGTTGGAGTTTGATGCTTGATATTATCACTTAAGACTGAACTAAAACCTGTGAACTTCTGAATGTCACAAGAAACTGTCGATGTAACAGGACAGTGATCTTCATGACCTTTCCTCTTGCACCACCTTAAAACAAACTGCTACTCCTGGTAAAACTCTTTTCATTTTGTGGGGTGTAATGAACATCCATCTATCTATCCATACATCCATCCATTTTCTTCAGCTTATCTGGCTGGAGCCAGTCGCTCATGAACAAGACTCTAAGATACTTGAACTCTGTCACTTGGGGCAGCACTTGGCTCACTTTGAATGGCTGAATCTGGGCTGAAGTGTTGTGCCCGTTTCCTCGTTACCTGTTTGCTGCTGTTTATTTCTGACACAGTAACGTCTCTTGTACCTTGAGTGACGACCGGGATGATGTCTCCTCCGTTCAGACTGGCCTTGCTGATGGCCGGCCCGGTGATGTCGGTCCAGTAAACCATCTTCTCCACGCAGTCATAGGTCACGGCGATCACCACCCGGTCCTGAGAGAAAACAGATGGTTTCATTCATCTGGACACATTTTCAAAGAGTCCTTTGTCTGAAGTGACAGAAGCTCAGCTCGAAGACGCCAACACTGTCGGGGAGCTCTGAATGACTGATGACTGACGGACTTCATGAAAGACAAGAAAAGAGTTCTGATGCTGAAATCTGCTGAAGAACAAATAGAAGATTGTCTGAAGTGGTTTAACTAGATTCACGACGAACAGTGACACTGTGTGACTCTATATGCTCCTCTACATCTTTACATAGGAGGACCAAACAAGGGAGGAATTTTCTCACCATGTTCCAAGATCTTGGCATTTATCTTAAGTCTGTCACTTTTCATGGGAACAAATGAAACATTGGAACAATAAGGAGCTGTTCAAATGAAATATTACCCTGTTGATCTATCAGTAAACTGAGCTAAACAATAAAAACGGAGGGTTAGCAAGCAGAGCTGTGTCAGTCAGATAATCACAACAAAAGAAGCATCAAAGGAACAAACAGCTGCCTTCCTTTACAGCCACAACAAATCTGAGGGCTCATCTACAGCTGAAACCCAGGTGAGGCCAGGTACCCTCTTTTAGCCTAGCTTAGCACAAACACTAGAAGTGGAAGGAAACAGCTAGCCTAGATCCATCACAAGAGAAGAAATCCAACATATGAATGTGCTTAGAGGCTAAAGCTTTTCTTAGCCATGCTAGCAGTGTAGGTCTATGGATGATTGTGTGTCCACCATTGTGGTCCAAATATTTCAACAGCTATTGGATGAATTGTCACACATCCATGTTCCCCAGAGGATGAATCCTGTTGACTGAACCATCTGAACCTGGTGACCTGTCTTGGACAGTCGGTGGCAGGTACGTTTCCCAGTTTGGTTGTGATATAAATCTGATCTATACTGTTAAAGTTTTACCGGGATGTGCAGCAGAGGTTTGGCCTCTTCCCTCTTTATGTTGTATCCGTCCAGAGGAACACGTTCGATTTTCCCGCTCTGAGCAAACAGCAGGTGTGTTCCCTGTGCAACGGGGTGAACGTCAGGCCGCGGCGTTGGACCCACCGGAGGAGGAGTCACTGCCTGGTTAATACCTGAGTAGGGGGAAAGTTATTAATTAATAACTGTTTAATTCACTTCATGGGGTTCAGTAAAGGACTAAGCTGACTCACAGAGCTGAGTGTTGCCAGATCCGGTGCGGGTGTTAGGGATCTCCTGACCGTTGCCGTCCACACACCAGCACTGTCTGATGCTAACGTGGCACTGTGTAGGCTCATAGGCTCCATGTTCGTCACACTGCGGGACGTACTGACCGATGGCCGGCCGAGGACGGAAGAAGGAAAAGAAGCCAGAGCCGGTGGAGGCGGAGGTCTGGGCGCTCTCTCTTTGACGCTCACATGGAGTCTTCTCCCGCTCTGAGGACACAGAATAACAGTCAGAGTGAGACATTTCAAGTAGAGAACACCTGGAGCTATGACAGCGCCCCCGTGAGGCTGTAACTGTCACTCACAGCAGAAAATTTACCACTGGTGGGGTAAAACGTTTGTGCTGGGGGTCACCTACACTGAAAGACTTTGTACTGTTTGTACTTTTCAGGACATTTTAGACTCTTTACACTGTCAGGACTTCACGCAAATGGATTTTACCAGCTAACATGTATGTTTAGAAGCTAATGTAGCATTTAGCATGTTTACATAGTATGTTAACATGCTAATATTTAGCATCTTGTGCTGTTGGCATGGAAACATTAGCATCATTTTATTTCATTCCACAGTGAGCAAAATAAGTTAGCATGTTGATAATGTTAGCATCTGGGATAATACATAGACCAAAGGATTCCTGGTCATGGTCCTGCTCACACTCGTCCACGTCTGAACAGACACAGAACAAAGATGAAGACAAACACTGAATCAGCTGCAGGTGGAGTTTTGAGATACAGTACCAACAATGGCCACCAGGTGCTGACTCCATCCATTGACTGTCTATAAAAGTGGATGGAGCCTTAAACCTTCATTCTCTCTAATGACCATCAGGGGGCGACTCCACTGGTTGGAACAATGTGACGTTCATTTTTGAAATGATGGTGGAAACATCCCATTTGCTGATTTTATATGAAAGTAAACTGAATTTGTTTGGGCTTTAAACTGTTGTCAAAGTAAACTGGCATTTTCCATTTTACTTTATCAAGAAGGTAAACACAATGTTAATTGATAGTAAAATGAACTGCTTGCTCCCAGATATCTTCTGTAATTCTTCAGAGCTCAGTACGTGGCAGCTGCAGATAAACATGTGATTGAGCTTAAAGACAAGGCTCTTCGTCTCTGTGGTCACATCCAGGGGCCACGGTGACATCTGGAAGAGCCGCCACTCTCTTCACACTCTTATCTTCAAGGGTATCTCTCTGCACGACGAACCACAAAGCAGCCATAACAGTCCTGTCTGGCAGACAGCACAGTGTCCTCACGACACCACATCTGCTCCCGACAATCAGCAGAAAGACAAACCACAAAAAGCAAGAAGCCCCTGAGAGAAGGGCGAAGATCAAAGAGCGACGGTGGCGACAAAAGGAGACAGAACGAGACGCTGCGACAAGTTTTGACGGGACAGTAAATGATGCCTTTCAGCTCATAAAAAGAATGAAAATATGACAACACTCTGGCGCGGAGGAGCAAAGCTGTAATTAGCTCTCAGCTCCTGACACCTGGAATCAGTCTGCAGCTCTGGGTCGACGCCAAAGCACCAACACAACAACAACAACAACAAGAGAATCAAACTTCTTTAAACCAACTGTATCTAAAACCAACAGAGAACAAAGTTACAATGACAATGAACTTTTAGTTCTTTACACAATGTGAGGAGAGTCAACAAAATGACATTGATGTCTGCAGTGTTTAGTAATGATGAAAACAGGATGCTCTGTTCCTACATCTACAACAGAGCGAAGCACCGAAGCTCCTGAACTGGACCAAACAGCTACTGTCTCTGCCAAACGACAAATGACTCCATGAATTTACAAAAGAACGAAACAGACCACATGATTTCATCTTTGATCAAACATCTAATAAAACCACGTAAATCTGTTTCTGTTGCAAACAAAACAACGATGAAAGGAAAAAAACATAAATGAATAGCTTTTTAATTGGTTTTTCATTTTTTGATTTTGTTTTTAAATGACAAATGAATTACAGATTATTGGATGATACCATGTCCACAAATCTCTGCTGAAGCGGTTTGATTATATTGGAACTAATCTTCATTCCAGCCTCTGACTGGTCAGGGTGAGAAACACATGACTGTCAGCTGGTGGGTTAGAAACCTGAAGCAGCTGCAGAGGGAACAGAGTGTTTGTTGAGTCTAACATTGAATCAGTTTACACATCGCCTCCACCCTTCACCTCCATCCATCACCTGCATCCTTCGCCTTCACCTTCACCTCCATCCTTCACCTTCACCTCCATCCTTCACCTCCATCCTTC
>JANJOY010003581.1:0-13503 GCA_038496675.1 Rachycentron canadum
CACACACACACACACACACACACACACACACACACACACACACACACCTATAGCTTTACACACAGATGGCTGTCTTTGACCTTTCTGTCCTTAAGGAGAGGAGACATTATAATGAGCCTTGTCCCTCTGAGTCATATTTTAAAGAGCTTCTCTTTTTCTCAGCTGTCCAACGAAGAAAACTTTCTTTGTATCTGCCAATCAAAAGCTGCTTAAAAAAAAATCTCAGTGTCTTGTCTTTATTTTATCCTCAGCCTTGTCAGAGGACAGAACCTTTGGATATTAATTTATGGTGTAAAACAACTATTGACATCACCAAATCCTCCAGATTACTGTAACTAACTGTAACTAAACTATACTAATTGTTCTGTCTCTGCATGACTAGGAAGGTTGAGTTGATTCTAGGCATTGAATATTGATAAAATGCTAGTGGCTAATGTATTGCTGTGTAATTATGAGTAACAGAGTGTGGCTGCAACCAGGAACACTCTATAGCATTTAATCCAGTTTGGCTGCACTTCTTTGGCTGCTCCATAGTAATCTCCATGAAGGTATAATGTTACATCTTTATGTTGTTATAGCATTCACGCCTAGTTCAAGTGATTATTTTACAATAAAAATGATAAATGTACAAGCAAATCAATAATTTCAAACTTGGTAGAACCCAGTTTTGGTGGAAAGTTTTTGTTTGATGATGACAAATATGGACAGGACAAGAGAGGTATGATACCCTGAATGTCAAACATAAGAAAACTGACAATGTCTTTATTTGGAGGCAAAGGACAGTGAGTCTTTTTTTTTTTTTCTGTTGACTGGGAGATTTTTCGTGATTATTGCTTCAACCCCTCGGATCCTTTCTGCTCCCTGGTCCTTGATAGAGGTCAGCAGAGGTCAGGCTGATAAGGTGGTTGCTGAATACATTTGTCACGAATCCCAATTTTGATCCTGAGACAGTGTTTATTGTCCTGATGAGGGCAGGTGCTTCATTCAGAAGAGACAGGGTATTTCTCAGCCCAAACCCGACAGGGCGCGACGTCTCTAAGTTAGACCCAGCTCCATGGACTTCAGGCCCGATATCACTGAATTCATTAGGTCAGTGTTATATCCCAAGATTAGATCACGCACAACACTGCAGTGTGTGTAACTAACTATTATTTCATTTTATTTTAACCTAATAATGGAGAGCAATAACTTAACCCAACCCTTTAGAGGCAACATTTTTAATATGGCAGCACATGTCCTGGTACTGGCTCTTAAATGAGCGTCTGCTGTCGGTGTTGAAATGCTGATGAGACGAGATATGTAACTTGTAATATGTCAGCCTGGGAATTATATTACACAATTAATGATGAATTAAATGAAAATAATTGGCAGATAAATAAGAAATATAAAAATTAAAAAGATAATTCAACAAGAATAACTGGACATTGTAAGACAGAAAAGTTCTCTCCATACAGATGTTGTACTGTTCATGTATATTCACATAACATTACATAACATTAGCTGTCTCATGACACATAAAATTAGTGTCTGCAGGAATTAGTCTGCCCTCAACATGCCTTTCACCTGTTTAGAGTATTTATTGTAATCTCATTTATAGCCACAACACAAGTAAAAGTGGTTTATAACACACTGTAATTTAATCAACATGAGAACATTTTATGTTTGTTAATGATAATTAAGAGCATATCAACTATACCGACCTGTAACATAAAGACATTTTTAATATTTTTGTGTTTTCCTATATTGTCATTCATTATCTGCTTTTATACCTTCCACTTAGCAGCAGGAGTCATTGTTGTTGACAAAAACATTAATAAACACTTCTATTAATATTGTTTTTGGTGTTAAAAGATTAAAACAGACATTGATAATGATAATTGTATTCCTTAAAGCAACACTAACCAATATTTTTTAGATGAACAATCAATCAAATTTCTATGTGTAATTCTAAAAGTGTTAGTGACAAACCCACAGAGCATTGTCACCATCTCTGAAGCTCCCCGCAGCTCTACACAAGATTTTAGTATCTGTTTTGGTTTATAGCCCACACATTTCAACAAGCAATTCAAGTTAAAGGAAATGGACCTAATCTTCCAACACAGTTATCTAAAGGATGACATCACCATTTCCTGAGGTTAAATTTAGATTTAAATTTACATTTCGAAATTTAGGCTGAGGGAAAGATCAAGGTTTGGGTTGGAATAACGACTTAGGTAAAGAAAGGTAAACATTGTGGGTTGGGTTACAAATGTGGTCATGGTTAAAAGAAACAACTGTTGACTATCAGTTCAAAACAAAAATCCAGTTTATATCAAATCATTGTTGACAAAACATATTCAAATAGCCTAGAAAGGTACAGTACTTTACAGTACAGTACAAATGTCAAATATAATAATAACAAACCCGCTCCCTCCCCCCAAAAAATGGAGAGATATAATAATAATAAATTTAAAAGAAAATACTAAAAAAAACTAAAATTAAATTAGTCGTTGCCTAATTAAGTTAACATTCTCAGTAGTTTTTCAACAGCTTTCAACATTTCCTCCAAATAGGACTTGAAACTAGAGAGTGAGACCATAAACTCATTAGGAAAACATTTACTGAGCCAATAAATCAAGGGAATAGTAGAGACATTTTCCCATAGACTTCAGTACAATCTGACTTCTTTTTACAAGCAGTGGAGTCGCCCCCTGATGGTCATTAGATAGAATGAAGGTTTGAGGCTCTTCGGCATTGGGCTTCACTTTACAGACCCAGAGTCTATGTCCACTTTTATAGACAGTCTATACTGGCATTGAGAAAGGTACCAGGTTATGTGATACAGAGAGCAAAGATCTATTGGTCCTTGATATGCTGTAACACCTGGTTCCATGTGCTAACTTCGGAGGATTGCCTGACAGTTCCTTACTCAGCCTCTCTACATGCAGGATTCCCATCAGTTCTCTCGAGCAGTTTTCAAATTGAGGGGGTGAGTCCAATTTCTGCAATATCATAATGCATCTCTTGGCAATTAACATGCTATAAACCAGGACTGTTCAGGCACTATGGTCTATCTTTTCAGCTATGGTGGAGTGGCCGAGCAGATCTGTTTGAGGGTCAGGAGTTAAAGTCATTGTAATACTTATGGAAACACTAGAGTTCAGCAGTGCTGAGCAAGTGTGGTGTCTACAACCATGCACTTCCTGCATAAAGGCCAGAGATTAGACAGATGTACTTCTGACACTACGTGGATTTTGCTGCTCTGTAACATCATCATTTGGCTTCCTCCTTTGCCCCTTACAGACAAAAGTCTACTGTAACAGACCAAAGTATTTTTAATACTTGGTTTTGATAGGAAGTAGTGAGTACAGTGAAAATCCAAGCCTTAGGATGGGGCTCATTAAACATTGTGGTAGGCTTTGGTGGGGGTGTGACAGAATCCAGATCGTCGCTAACATTTTGCAGCAAGATGGAACGTCTAAGACAGATGGCTGAGAGAAGCTAGCAGAAAAGGTCACTGAGGCATTTGGAGTAACAAAGAGATGATTATTTTAGTACAGGGCTGAGAAATGAAAGAAAAAGCACTGACGACAGTGCCACTGCTACCAAACCAGCCATTATCTCCATTAAACCCTCCCTGTGTGACCCACTGTGTGAGCAGCTAACAGCTGGCATGGTTACCAGCTCACACAGAGAGGAGGGGAGATAGCAGCAACATCATGTCCACCATTTGCCTTCTGGGAAGCCCCTGCAGCCCTAACGCCTGATCAGTTTGGTTGGCCCCTAGAGGCACAGCTCATTGGGTGCACAATACACCCACTCCCAGTTTTCTGCCTCTACCTGTCATCATTTACATTTTGATAGGTCTCTGTCTGTGATGAATACATATTTCTCTCAAGGTCAAAGCTGCAACACCTGAAGGAAGAGGGAGCCAGTGAGGAAGAGAGGGAATCAGCACTGATTGTGATGTGAGGTGGAGGAGGAGGATGGGAGGGGACGTAGCTAGAGAGGCTGAGTGGATGAGAAAGGACCACGATGAGTCTGATTGGACAAACCAAATCGAGAATGGACAGAGACAGGACGAGTTAAACAGAGAGGTAAATGAACGGGAGGGAGCGTGGACACTGAGCAGTGGGTACACACTGTGGGCACTTTGAGGAGTATTGTGACAAATAATGGCATTTGATTGAGACATATAATATAATTATTACTTTTGATGATTCAGATGATGGAGACACTGATGGTACGTCTGAAGTGTGTGGGTCGCGATCAGGGCTGCTGACACGTTCTCCACAAAAGACAATCATTTTAAAAAGTTACACGTATTCAAAAAGAAAATATAAGGGAAGACATGAATTGAATGAAGTCTGAAGAGAAAGTAGAAGAAATAAACAGAAAAGAACTTCTGTCTGGTCATGAATATTTGATAATGATTTTGGTAAAAGATGAGTTACTGTTATCTGAAGTATGGTCACTACATTATATGTAAAACCTTGACAGGTTTCAATAAATGCTTTTAAGGCAAGTCAGAGACACTTTTGTCTGTTGAATATTTATAGTAACTGGTTGTACAGTAACATGTGGTGGAAAAGGCCCTGCTCTTTGAGGAAGCTCTCAAAGAATCCAAGAGCAATGACAATGTTTCTGCTGAGAGAATTATTCATCCCTAATAATGGAGTCCATTTAATGTTTTAAAGAATATATGATTGAATTGTAAAAAAAAAAAAAAAAAAAAAATAGTTAACTCAATCATTTATTATTTAGTATTGGCAAAACTATTTTCTAAATCAAATCTGGAGCTAGTGTAACATTTACACTGTAATAAGTGTAAAACAGCTGTATAATAAATTTCAAAGATCCTTTCATGAATATTTTCATAAAATAAATGTCAGAGTAGGTGACTGGTGTTTATCATGAAGCTGAACCTGATTAACAATTTTAAGGCAAAAATACGTCCGTGTTCATCTTGTGTTGAAGTTCTTTTGCCCCCCAGTGGGCACAAATCTATCTTTATCTGTGTCTGTGAGCACAAGTACAGTAGAATATATTAGGAACTTAATTAACTATGTAATTACATCATACAGGGGAAAACAGAAGGCATGAAATGAGAGAGACACGTCCACGTCCGTCATTGGATGACCTTGATCCAGAGTGAGAGTCTGGGAAGAACTGTTGACAGGCGTTGGCAGTGATAGATGGTCCTGTTCACACTGTACATGTGCACACATGCACACACACACACACACACACACGCACACACACACACATACTCATATATCACACAAATATCTGACATATCACTCCTCAGCAAATATGTTATGCTGTGGTGCACTGCTGCACTTATCTCCAAGAAACACACACACACACACACACACACTCTCTCTCTCTCTCTCTCTCTCTCACACACACACAAACACACACAGGTGTTAGCGTGTGTTTTCTCTTGAGGACATCGCACCTCTGTGATCAGCATTATAGCATCTGTGTAATAAAACAATGTATATGTATGTGTTATCTGCACATTCTCTGTCTCAGGCTCTACTGAACCATTTAATTGCATTTTAAAGATGTGAATGATTATTTCCAATCATCATCTCAGCATCAGCATCTGCTTTGGATAGTGAGACATCAAAACTAAACTTTACCGTCCTGTCATTGTGCTATCAGGACGTCACTTTCGTTTGAAGTGGAGATATTTAAATGGAATTATTTGTTTAGAAAATGAAAAAAACATAAGAAAGTATCTGTGTTATGTTTTCTATAAGTAGGTAGGTAGGTAAGTAGACCATTGGAAATTGATGGAGAATCCTTCTGAACTTGTTTGTTAAAGCAGAGAACTTATCTATTTTTGAGTTTGGTCTAATTTAATCATATCTCTTTTTGGTCAATGTTACTACATTTTTTGACTATTTACTTATCACATAGATACAATGATACAGTCTCACAAAATACAAAAACCTACACAAATTTTGTACAAACCTGGGAAGTCCATTACATTTACTTTACATTTAATTATTTGGCAGATGCTTTTATCCAACATGACTCGTAAGTGAGGGACATCACTAAAGCTTCAGTGCAGTAGGAGCTTGACATAAGTATTACATCTATTTAATAAGTGCAAGGAGATCAGATAAAGAGGTGCACTGAAAGTGCATTGTAAGTGCTGGTTAGACACGTAAGAGTCTGTTTTTTCAGAAGAGATGAGTCTTTAAGAGTTTCTTGAAGATAGAGAGAGATGCTTCTGCTCTGATAGGACCAGACAGGCAGCTGCATTCTGTACCATCTGTAAAGGTTTCACTTATAGACTGTCTATTAAAGTGGAGGTAGACTCTGAAAGGTTAAGCTGAAGAGTCTTAAACCTTCATTCTGGTTGTAAAAAGAAGTCAGATTGTGTTGAAGTCAATGTGAAAATGGTTCAACTTCTCACTTGAATTATTTTCCCAGTAAACATTTTCGTATTGCGTTTATATTCTACCTGTGACAGACTGTATCGCACACAGTGACCTGCCTGACAATCAGGATAGAGTACAGAGCAGGTCAGATCCACCCCTCACTCCTCCTCAGCTCCACCTTCTCCTCCAAATATGGTAGAAAAAAAATCAAGATGGCGACGACCAGATTACAAACTGGAGGCTTCAGAACAGCAGCTCACAAACCAATGGCTGACGTCATGGTCCCAGGAAGGCCTGCTTGAAGAGGTGAGCGATAACCTAGGCCTAGACAAGATGTGGTTGCGTACTAAAGCTTTAAGTCCACTTCAGTGAAGTCATTGTGTGCATTCTAAAGATCACATCATTTAAAATGTTTAAAGTTGTCTTGGCTCATTGTTCATTAAAGTGTTGTACAGCTTACAACAATCGATGACAACAGGATTTGGCATATTACGTGCTAATAAAGCCCCACTGTTTTACTCAGTTACCTCACACGCTCACACACACACATATATGAGGTGAGAATGAGCTGCACAGTCTCAGGTTTCCACCTTACGTGTGTCTTTTATTCTGCTGTATCTCCATCGTGTTTAATCATTGATCATTCCCTGTTGTACTTGATCGAAGACCCACAATTACGTTTGTCAGGAGTGAATTTTAATACCAAAACCCACTTTCATCTAAATTTCTCTTACATAATCCTTTTCATATCCGCTGCTTTGTCCTGAGAGTGTACCCTGTTGCCATGGTGATCTACGAGGGGATGGATGCTGTTTGAAGGGCAAATTGGGAGGGGTGGGGGTGATGGGGAAACAGCCTGAATTAGGAACACAGCTGACTGTATCCCTGTAGAGATCGACCCCGCAGCTCTCCTTCTGTCTTCCTCTTCCTCTCTCTCTCTCTCTCTCTCTCTCTATCTCTCTCATACACTCACACACACACACACACACACACACACACACACACACTGAGTTGTCCAGAATACACCTTCATGGTCCTAAAATAGAGACACCTACTTGGGTGATGGAGAAACAGAGAGAGGCATCTGAGAGCAGCTCTTCACCGAAGACGAATCACCCCTCTCTGTGGAGAAAAAGGAGGCCAGGCAAGATGAGGTAAGCCCCGTCATCCCCACCCTCCAATCTCCCTCCCGCGTCCTCCCCACCACCATGTCAACTGAGGCTAAAGCTTCTCAATGATACCCTCAAACTAAAGACAGCTCACTAAGTTTGTTCTGCACAAACCTTTCTAGATTTTAACAGGTCACATTATTTGTAAAGTTGTTTATAAAGTATTATAAAATTTGATATATTTTTTTGCTTTAAAAAACAAAGAATGTCCAACAAAACTGATAAGCAGGCAGCTGGGAACAGAACAAAGGTCCAACACTGGAAAAACCAATAGGTAGATTTGTGAAGAGTCACAGATTCAGCAATGAACAGAAAATCCAACTGTTGGGGACACGAGTGAAACAGCACAGAGCACAAAACATCCAAGGGAACAAAACTGAGGGAAAGTCACATACTCAAGGTGCGAGAGACTTGTCCCACTTGTCCCATGACTTTAAAGCCCGGCAGCAGCAAGTGACAACAGCAGTTTGGTCTGATTGTCTGAGGCTTTGATCAGTTACAGAGCTGCCTCCATCAGTCAAAACAGAATCAAAATGAATCCAAGTAGAATGTTGGAGACTATAAAACCAAAACAATGAGCTGAAAGATGATAAAAACTACGGGAAACTGCATGTCGACCCATCGTGATGTCATCCATTGGTTTGTGAGTTGCCATTTTGAAGCCTCCAGTTTGTGATTTGTCCATTGCCATCTTGATTTTTTTTTTTTTTTAAACTAGAAGAAACTTCATTTGGGGGAGAAGGTTTTTAAAAGACAAACTAATTTCAAAAACATTTACTGAGCTAATAAATCAAGGGAGAAGTAGGGACATTTTCCCATAGACTTCAATACAATCTGACTTCTTTAACAACCAGTGGAGTCGCCCCCTGATGGTCATTAGAAAGAATGCAGACCCAGACAGACCCAGAGTCTATGTCCACTTTTATAAACAGTCCATGGTCTGGAGACATTTTCTGTCGCTTAGCACGAACCCTTTGACGTTACACAAAGTCATTTCATCCATTGTTATTGTTAAAAATATTGATTGTAGCAGTTTTACATGCATCAGACAGACTGAAAACCTGCCACTGGCTCTCAATCACAAATACATACATACATGCACCATGTGGGAACACTACATGCACACAATAACAACACTTCACCAACTTCTGTCTGGACCTGAGCTGGTAGCCATTTTATGTGTAACATTTTGTGTTTGCTTTGTTTTTATGGCAGCCTGAAAAAAAGTTTTTAAAGACTGACTTCAACCTGCTGAGATGCTAACCAGCAAATTAAGGCTAAGAATGAGAAATGTCAGAGGAGGAGGAGGAGGTGGAGGAAGAAGAGGCAGAGGATCAGTGAGCAAGCAAGAAGTAATTCACCTGATGCAACATTGTCACTAAAATCTTTTTTTCTCAGCCTCTGAAGCAGAGAGAGACATGAAATCAATACATTTAACATCTGACTTTTATTGTAAATAGTTGCCTTTGCCTTTGAAATGTGATATGGCTGGAAAGTACATTTCTCAACATTCTGTGTTCATTTATACTTTCTTTGTGTTTTGGATTCTTTATTTGTTTTTAATGTGATACAGCAAATAGAATTATTTGCAATAAAATTCTGGCTGTTAAATAGTTTTTGTTTCTATTGGCTTCAGAGGCTGAGGATTAAATGTATTAATTGAAGGTTTTAGGAGTTGTTTACAGACAGAGGAGCCTTGGGTTTTAATGGGTTAAATTCTGCAGCAGGTGGAAGTACAGTTGTGTTGGGGGAGACCAGACAAAACCATCTGCTAGGTTTTATTTTACACATACTGACCTGGTGTGTGGGCTCTACTCGAGCACAGTGTTTACTCTGCAGTCATAAACACCAACTGCCAGGCTGCTGCCCATCATCGTCTCCTTCTCATCAGACTCATGAAAACTAAACTAAATCCCACTAATTTGCTAAAGTCTTCAAAAAAAAAGTGACTGCATATTCTGTTATTTCACTTCTCCCAGTGTATTCTTAGAGGAATTCCCAGACTTTCTGTCAAACTTAGCAATGGAATCAGACAAAGTCATTATAGTGGGTGACTTCAACATTCATGTGGATGTTGATGATGATTGTCTGGCTGTTGCATTTAAGTCTCTCTTAGATTCAATTGGCTTCTCTCAGAGGATAGATAAACCAACTCACTCCTTTAATCATGTTCTCGACTTAGTACTAACCTATGGGATAGAAGCTGAGCACATTACAGTTTTCCCTCAAAACCCTGTCATCTCTGACCATTCTTTAATAACATTTGAATTTACCTTGACAAATTATACTTTACTTGGGAAAAAGTCCTACTACAGTAGATGTTTATCTGATATTGCTGTCTCTAGATTTAAAGAGCTCATTCCAGCAGAGCTTGCTGCCACACCTAGTAGCATTACAATGGGCAGCTATGCTGATCTTACTCCCTTGCAGGTAGATTATCTTGTAGATAGCACTGCAGCAGCACTCCTTGGGACTCTCGATGCCGTAGCCCCTCTGAAAAAGAAGGTTATCAACCACAAGAGAATAGCTCCCTGGTACAGCCTGAACCTGCGCACCTTGAAGCAGAAGACCAGACGGCTGGAAAGGAAAACACATTCCAGCCAGCGTGAGGAAGACCGTCAAGCTTGGAAGGATAGTTTATTATTATATAAAAAAGAACTTCGTAAAACCAGAAGCACGTATTATTCATCTTTAATAGAAAAGAATAAAAACAACCCCAGGTTCCTTTTCAGCACTGTAGCCAGGCTGACCAAGAACCATAGTGCTGTTGAGCCATGCATCCCTCCGACTCTCAACAGCAATGAATTCCTAAATTTCTTTACTGAAAAGATTGTGAATATTAGAGCAAGGATTGCCAATGATGAACCACAGACTGTAGTGCCTATAGAAGCATCTCCCAGACTTAATGCATACCTTGAAAGCTTCACTCCCATTGACCTGTCAGACTTAACTTCTGCTATTACCTCCTCTAAATCAGCCACATGTCTACTTGATCCAGTCCCGACAAGACTGCTCAAGGATGTCTTCCCCTTAGTTAACACTTCCATACTGAACCAGATCAATCTTTCCTTAGTCACAGGTTATGTGCCACAGGCCTTTAAGGTGGCAGTTATTAATCCCTTACTTAAAAAGCCTTCTCTAGATCCAGGCGTGTTAGCAAATTATAGGCCCATATCCAACCTTCCCTATATCTCCAAGATCCTTGAGAAGGTGGTTCTAAAGCAACTACATGAGCACCTGCACAGTAATGAACTGTTTGAAGCTTTCCAATCTGGATTCAGAGAACACCATAGCACTGAAACAGCACTGGTAAAAGTCTCCAACGATCTTCTTATAGCTTCTGATAGAGATCTGGTCTCTATACTGGTACTTTTGGACCTCAGTGCTGCATTTGACACCATTGACCACAGCATTCTGCTGCAGAGACTAGAACATGAAATCGGGATTAAAGGCTCTGCCCTAAAATGGTTAAAATCATACTTATCCGATAGGTTTCAGTTTGTTAGTGTTAACAATGACAATTCAGAGTACAGCAGAGTTACGTATGGCGTACCACAGGGCTC
The DNA here is from genome assembly GCA_038496675.1 of Rachycentron canadum. Classification (NCBI taxonomy): domain Eukaryota; kingdom Metazoa; phylum Chordata; class Actinopteri; order Carangiformes; family Rachycentridae; genus Rachycentron; species Rachycentron canadum. The sequence goes on from JANJOY010003581.1 coordinate 11,104, forward strand.
AGTTTTAGGGCCAATTCTTTTCATTCTTTACATACTTCCATTAGGCGATATAATCCGGAAACACTCAATCGACTTCCACTGTTACGCAGATGATACCCAGCTCTACGTATCGATGGAACCAGATGATAAAAGCCGCCTCACCAATCTGCAAGACTGTCTAAAAGACATCAAATCCTGGATGTCCACTAACTTCCTTCAACTAAACTCAGATAAAACAGAGGTCATTGTGTTTGGACCTAAAAATCTCAGGGACACCTTCTCTTTGCAGATTGCTTATCTAGATGGCATCACCCTGAACTCTAGTATGACCGCAAGGAACCTTGGAGTAATATTTGACCAAGACCTTTCATTCAGCTCACACATTAAACATGTGACTAGGACTGCCTTTTTTCACCTGCGCAGCATAGCCAAAATTAGGAATATCCTCTCTCAGAGTGATGCTGAGAAACTAGTACATGCATTTATCACCTCTAGGCTGGACTACTGTAACTCTCTGTTGTCAGGATGTCCGAAAAACTCTCTAAAGAGTCTGCAGTTAGTCCAGAACGCTGCAGCAAGGATATTGACAGGAGTTAGTAAAAGAGAACACATCTCTCCCACTTTAGCTTCTCTCCATTGGCTTCCTGTAGGATATCAAGTCGACTTCAAAATCCTTCTGCTGACTTATAAAGCCCTTAATGAAAAAGCTCCATCTTATTTGAAAGACCTCATAGTCCCTTATTATCCTTCCAGAGCACTTCGCTCCCAGCATGCAGGTCTGTTAGTGACTCCCAGTATCTTTAAAAACAGACTGGGAGGTAGAGCCTTCAGTTATCGGGCTCCTTTACTATGGAACCAACTCTCTCCATGGGTCAGAGAGGCAGACACTCTTACTACATTTAAGACTAGGCTTAAAACCTTCCTCTACGACAGAGCGTTTAGTTCGGGCCGGTTCAGGTAGCTCTGAACCATTTTTATGCTGCTATAGGCTTAGACTGCTGGGGGACACATCAGGTTACATGGAGCTCTTTCCTCTCCTCTCCTCTCCTCTCCTCTCCCATACTTTAAATTATCATTTTCACTATCTACTGCACCTTGTTGTTTGGCCTTGGTGTCTGGCTCTCTCTCTCTTGTGTTTCCACAGATCCACTGAAGCTCCATCTCTCTCCACCAACCACCCCCTGCATCAACCCCTTCCCCTTTTACCCCTGCTGTTAAACCGACCTGCTCTTCGCTCCCAGGAACCGGTCTACCACCCATTACCCCCATTAAGCTGCCTGACTCTCCCTGCCTTCCCTCCCACCAAAAACTGCCTTCATTAACTCCTGCACACCATTTCCATCTGTGTATATTCTGTATTGTTACCTGTTTTCTTGTCTGTATACAACATCTATTGCACGTCTGCCCGTCCTGGGTGAGGGATCCCTCCTCTGTTGCTCACCATGAGGTTTCTCTTTTTTTCCCTGTTAAAAGGGTTTTGTTTTGAGTTTTTCCTCAGTCGATGTGAGGGTCTAAGAGGATGTTGTTATGATGCTATGTAAAGCCCTTTGAGACAAACTGTTTGTAAAAATGGGCTATACAAATAAAATTGCCTTGCCTTGCCTTGCCTTGCCAGTGAGGACGTGTCACCAGGTGGAGAGAGTGAGTAAGTAAACTTTGCTTTTTGTATAAATACTTAACTGACTGTTTGACCTTTGTCACCAGTATGAATTCCTCCCTTAAGTTCATGGTGTATTTGTGCAGGGTGTACATTCAGAAATATATGCCAGGCATGGCTGACCATGTATGTAATGGAATTACATTGAAGAATTGAGTGCAGCTGAATGGGAGGAGTGCAGGATGAAGGATAGTATCACCTCTGACTGCCATTCTTCAAGCTGAGAAATACATTTCAGCAGGCAACTTGTGTGTGTAGGTGTACAGTGTGCGTGTGTGTGTGTGTGTGTGTGTGTGTGTGTGAGAGTTTGATGTAAAAGCAGACACACTATGAGTACAGTTCTCTTTTGTGATATGAACCCATCCTCGGACACAAACATCATCTCTGGCCAAAACATGGACAGAAAACCTCAAATAAAGATTAAGATGTTTACCGGGGGAGAGGAGACCCTGTGGTGACACTCAGCTGCTGGAGACGAGTGTGTGTTTGTATATGTGTGTCAAGTGATGTTTCTCTTTGTACATTTACACAGCCCTCTTCATTTACTTGTTGTGGAACAAATCGCGTTACAGATGTAGAAATGATTGTTACTAAGATTAGAAATTAAACCAGAATTTTCTTTAATCCGGTGTTTCTCAAACTTTTTTTCAGACCAAGGACCAACAACTTTACAGTCCACCTAAACCACCCAAACATTCTCAAAACCAACAGGACTGTTTTTTTTTTTATTGTTTATATTAAGGAATAGAAAGTAGGGAAATTAT
>JANJOY010003594.1:0-13662 GCA_038496675.1 Rachycentron canadum
GTGTGTGTGTGTGTGTGTGTGTGTGTGTGTGTGTGTGTGTGTGTGTGTCTGAAAGTGTCCAGGTCTCCATTATTTTCTTCAGCCTCGTCAGACCGGCTGTCGATCAACAACGATTAAGATTCGGGGGAATGTCGACCGCTCCATTTTTCTTTCTGCTTTAAACAGCTAATCTGGATTTGATTGGTCCAGATGAGGCCCCTGGGGGTCCCTGCAGCAGTTTGACCACTGGACACACACACACACACACACACACACAGAACAGCAGGAGTCCAAGCTTTACTGTGGTCAGTTGACATTCTTTGTGTTCGTGTGTTGAAATATTACATGTTTATACAACCTCTTCCTTCATGTCTGGTTGAAGGGCCCTTAAGCAAGGCAGCAAACATCACACCTGTGTCTGGACAGCAGAGTCACATGGACGTCTGCTCTCACTATACATTTTCAGCAGCTTCATGTTTTCTGTCTGACATGAAGGAAAAGGAGTGAAGAGCAGGAACAATAATTTGTTGTTGGGCCCCTAATGACCCCCAATATACATGGCAGTGTCATTATTTCCACCCAGAACCAAACCTGCACTCTACAACTGAAGTGATTTACTGATGAATCAATTCATTAATTTGTTGACGGATGGATAATTGATGAGTTGTTTAATTTGAATTTGAATGTTTTAAGCATGTTTTTTAGTTGTAATAAACTCAATACTTTTGGGTTTTTGACTGTTAGTCAGACAATAAGAACAATTTAATACATTTATACCTTTTATGCACTGAACACTGTCAGATGTATTGATAATAAAAGTAATTGTTAGTTTCAGCTTTACAGTTTTCCTATGATGGAAAAATGCAATTTTACCTGAGGTTTTGAATTTATTTAAATCGAAATACAAGGTCGTAAACGTAGATGTTAAAGGTCCATACAGTCTAAAGGTAGATGTTAAAGGTCCATACAGTCTAAAGGTAGATGTTAAAGGTCCATACAGTCTAAAGGTAGACCTCCATGTGGTCTTTGATTATAGATCAGGTCTAGGTTCTATATTAATACAGTGAAAGTATCAAAGGTCTCAGTCACAGAGAAATGCTCACAGCCTGGATTCAGAAACTGAGCCTTAAAACCAGCCTCAGGACTTCTGGAACTTTGTGATGTCATAACAAAGCAGTCGCTGCCCTCAGCCACGCCCCAAAGTCCTGCCCACCTGGACCAACCATCATGTTTTTTATTAGATCACTGAGAAAAAAGAGGAACAGAAACATATTATGACCAAAACATTTTATGTCATAAATGTAATAAAAACAAACCTCACAGACATTGTCCTCTCTACAGGCAAACTATTTTAAGTTGTTCAGCCAATCAGACTTTATGTCTTAAGTTATTATTATATTATTAAGTTAATAAAGATCCTATAATAAATGTTAATAATCAGTTAATTAATGTTATTTGGTCCAGATGTGGTCAAACAGTCGCATTAATAGAAAGACATAAGAAAATATTAAGATTGTTCACATATTTGTTGACTATATTTTTCATTATTCATCTGAATCTGTGAACGTAGGACAAGTATAAAGTAGCCTGAAATGGAAATACTGACGTACTTGTGTAATGTTTGAGCAGAAGCACTTTGTTGTTTTCATTTAAATATGAATGAACTTCCACAAAGTGGGACTTTACCATGTAAAGTAAGACCCCGTGTGCGTTGGTAGGTTTTGGGAGGGCGGGGGCGGGTGGTGCTGGTGGTGCTGGTGCTGGTGTTGGGCAGGGGGTTCATGTGAACGAGCAAGAAAACACTCGACGGGTCGTGAATAATCGTTTTAATGAGTGTGTAAAAGCAGGCGGCTCGGTGAGGGCCTGTCGGGTTAAACAAACTCACTAAATCCGATTGTCAAAGTGCAAAGTGGTGTCGTTTCAATTTGCCCCCCCGTCCTTCCTCCTTCCTCTCTTCCTTCCTTCCTTGTCTTTGGGGTGACCCCCCCCCTCCCCACCCTCCCTCCCTTGCCCGGTTCAGTCCTGCCAATTACAAGACATAATAATATTTTCTTAAACCCGGTGTGATCTTTGGTTTAGTTGTTTTAAAAAGCCCGCTGGTCTCGGTGCGCTCCGCTGCTCCCTGTCAATGGAGCGTCAACAGGGCCGGATCAACGGCGAGCACTTCCTTTTTATCTGCTCACAGCACACACATTTCTTATTAGAGAGCTTTTTAACACCAGCTTCACTTCATATGCCAATGCTTTATAGATTTACACTGTAAAAAAAATCACTTTCAAATAAAGTCAACTTAAATTTTTTGATATTTCCTATTTTTCTTCCCACCTCATCCCTCGGGGTTATGCACCACATCGCACTTTAAACTGTGAACAAAGTTGAACGTTGAAGACTAATGGATGCGTTTAGTTCATTGTTATGTCATGTTTTGACTTTTTTTAATATAAAAAACTGCAGCATTTGAGTCAACTTCATAAATGTGATTAAAAAAATAGCATCTACTTTAGTCAGATACGCTGTAGTGGCTTAAAATCAAAACCACAAAGCGTGGGGGGCCCAACACACCTGGTGGGCCATCATGCTGTCTTTTTCTGAAGCGTTCACTGGCTCTAATCCAACTGTTTTATTCACTATTGGAAAATCTGAAAATATCAGAGCAAAGTGTACTGGAAAGAGATTTGGTGAATGATCTGTGCAAAAACCTGAGGTTGAGTTAACATACGTCTTTTTTCTCATAAATGTAGTTGAAAATAGAATTTATTTTTTTATGATATAACATATGAATATATGACAGTAAATTCTTTGTTTGTCGCACTTAAAGTCAGGACAACAATGCTAACAATGCTAACAGTGCTAACAATGCTAACCATGACAAGATAAATACTCATTGTTTCTCCTGTGTTGTTTTATTTCACCTCATCACTCCTGACAAAGGTCTGAGTCTTGGGTCATTCTCAGTTTTTACACGTCAATATTTTCAAACATGATTTATTAAGAAGTTTCAGTCTTTTTTGCCGATCATCCAGATCCACGCGTCTTGTTTTGAAAGTAGGTTTTCAGGAAGCATTGAAGTTGTAGTGAAGTGCAGCTGCCCTACTGTACATGTACGTGGGCTCACATTAGGGTTTAGTTCAGTACTTTTATACAATTTTTATTCACTTCATTAAAGTAGCGTGAAGACTTGAGTCAGTAATTTTATCTGGCTGTCTTCCTCTGCTCAAACCAGTGGTTCCCACCCTGAGGATAAACCCGAGGGGGTCACGGGACGATCAAGACCAAACCAAACATTTCTGTTTTTTAGAATAATGTCCAGTCTTAAAACTTTTCTCTCTTCTCGCTCAATCCTTTCACCTTCCCAGTTCTATAAAGACATTTCGAATAAAAGGAAAAACCTACCAGTTAAACCTCTGAGGAGGTTGAGTAAAGATTCCTTCAAAGTAAGAGTTCACATGCCAGAAGGACGCGAAGACACTGGGTTAAATTATTCATATTCATTTCTTCTACCTGCTGTTTGGAGATGAAGGAGTCCAGCTGCAGCATCATCCAGTGCTGTGGTGAATGTAATAACTTTAATTTACTGTTCAGCCAATCAAACCCTGAAGAGCTGAGGAGGAGGACGGCGCCTTTGAGAGGAAGCAGCAATGAGTCCTGACCACAGACAAAAGAAGTCAGATTGTATTGAAGTCTATGGGAAAATGTCCCTACTTCTCCTTGATTTATTAGCTCAGTAAACGTTTTCCTAATGAGTTTATGGTCTCAGTCTCTAGTTTCAAGTCTTCAATACAACATGATGTTCATTTTTTAAATGATGGTCCATTTAGAGGAAAATAGACCAGAAAGACGGGGATGGGTTAGGGGGCGTGGCTACTGTGTGACTGACAGACTGTAGCACCCAATCAGGATAGAGGACGGAGCAGGTCAGCTCCACCCCTCACTCCTCCTCAGCTCCACCTTCTCCTCCAAATATGGTTTCTACTGGTCTCAGCAAACCAAGATGGCTGACGGACAAATTACAGACTGGAGGCTTTAAAACAGCAGCTCACAGACGATGGTGACGTCGCAGAGGGTTGACACTTGTTTGTAAATTGACCCCTGACACTGCTAACTGTCACTTTCAGCCACCAGTTTGGCTCCGTCCACAAAGCAAGTCATCGTTGTTTATACCCCCAATCCCCACCCCCCGTCTATTCCACCTGCATCATTAGATTCGTCCATCATCCTTCAGGTATTAACTCATACGGGAGTTTGAGTTTCCTTAAACAAAAGAAACCAACTTGACTGGAAACAGATGCTAACGTTAACATAATCTGAACAGAATCAACATCAGATTAGCATCGAAACCAGGCTGATAGTTTTCAAACAGAAAAGTTGAGCCGGTCGACATGACACAGAAAAGCAGCAAATATAATGAGGTGCCATATAAATCTGTCAGCACACACCAGCAGCCTCTGTCTGCTTCGTACTGGCTGACTGTGTGTGTTTGGTCTGTATCTGTGTGTCTGTGTTGTCCTCGTGTTTGCAGACTGTATGGCTAAACAAGGCCTGGTGTGTTTAAGTGTGTGTATTTTTAGCTAAGCAGGGCTCAGTATGTATCCTGTGACCAATATGTTGGAGTCGACGCGGCATCACAGATGAGACGCGTACAAATACCAACACACGGGGAGTTTTATAACTTTTACACAATGTTCAGGATCTGAAAACTGATCATTACACAGTGTTTCAAAAAATACTCATCCTTTATTTAAACAGTGGATGAAGTACAGAACTGTAGGAGCAGATAAAAACCGATGCATTTAAACTTTAAAGTGAAAAGCGTGGGTAGAAGAATACTGAACAGGCCCATGGGGCATATGGCCAGGGGCCCGAGGGGCCAAAAGACACAAAACAAGTGTTTCTATGAGTGAAAATACAGTCGTGTTATCATCAAAATAATCTTAAAGCAACAATAGTTACAGTAAGAGTTGAAAGTAGTTCATGCTTTGAACTGGAACTATGTTAAATTGCTCCATCCCTGTTAAATACATACTGATTATTTATAAATGGAATATTATATATTACTCTTGATCTATGACAATACACCATAATTTATAGTTTAATTATATGTTGCATAATCTGCAAAGTTAAGTACAGCGTTACAAATAAAATACAATATAGAGAACAGTAGTTAAATAGAAACACTTGAGTATAAATACCTCATAATTATACATATATAACTTGAGTGAATGTAGGCTACATAGCCACTTTCATAAAGTAACAATAACAGGGTTATATTAGACATTTCCACATGAAAAATTTAGGGTGGTTGTTATTTTTTTAATGAAATTTAATTCTGAACAAAACAATTACAATAGTTAAAAAAAATGTAAATCTATAACTGAAAAAAAAAGAAAAACAATTTTACATTTAAAAATACACATGCAGATTTTCACATTTCATGTGATAAATGTACATGATACAGGTATAAATGTTGAAATAACAGTTTCACTTATGATAAATAACATTATAGATTAGGGAATTTAAAATTTTTATTAATTCTGAATGAAGAGGGCACATGAATTTAACAACTATAAAATCAAAATTTAAATATAAAAACAGACATTTTGTCGCATATTGTTTCACTTTCCATATGAAACATGGTGTTACAGCAGATGTATATACAGCATATATATATAGATATATATATGAATTTGCTGTTGTTATAAACATAGGAAATATCAAAAAAATCCACAAAAACTTATTTGGAAACAAAACAATTGTACAATCAAGAGCAAATTACATTTAAAGTAGCATTTATATTTTATAAGCTACATTTATTACAATAATTATAATAACAATGAAGTGAAAGTAAACTTCAGTGTTGCTGATATGTCATCGCAGTGATTAGATAATAATATATATATAATAATCTAATAATAATATATAAAGGAGGTAAACTACAGTACATGAGCTGCAGCTGCTCAACCTGTGGAAGTGACATTTTGTCATGGTTTTCATTCTGTGAAATCCCTCCTCTTCCTCTTCCTCTTCCTCTTCCTCTTCCTCTTCAAACTACGTTTCATTCCTGTGAATTCAAAAGGCAGGTTTTCATTCAGCTGCATCTGCAGCAGCTAAACTATAAACTATACGCCAAACATTTTACTAAAGGGCCATTTCTCTCCTGGAGTTGACGGCAAAGACAAGAAAAAGAAACAATTAAAAGAAAAGAAAGAAAGGAAGAAGAAGGTGGTCACTTTGTGTGCTTTTCTTTATACTTTATACTTTTTTATGCTTCTATTCTCTGAACTGTAATGGAGTGTAATTATAACAGTGGGAATCATCATGAGTGGAATAACTCATAACATACAGAACATGTGCTCAACATTTGTGTTTCAGATGTATAAACGCTGTGACATATTGGGCCAGTGACACTTTAATCTGTCGTCAGTTTCTACTTTATATCCTGTAAAAACACAGTTGAACCTTCACTTTACTTCATTTTCTAAATATTTTAAACTGAACAATGTGAAGTAAACATTATTTTATGTGATTACTATTTAGGAGAATAAAAATAACAAAATACAGCACCCATAAATTACATCCAAAGGCTTCAGCAGCACTTAGAGCACATTGCATTGTGCAAATACAACAGAATCATAATATTTATATAACAGTTTACAGCCTATTCTATTATTTTGTTAGAAAGTAAATCATTTAAAACTGTAATTTCTTTTTTCAGTCAATGAAACACAGAGGTTGTTTCTGTTTGAATGAAACCACATTGATGGAAACAACTCAGACATAGTCTGAGAATAAATATTTATTCTGCAATATTATTCTTCTATTCTTCAATATTTTAACACTGTTAAATTCATTTAAAAATCTGTGTTTGTTAATATTTTTACACTATGAAGGCTTTTGCTTTACTTTTAATTCTTTCAGTAAGATGTTAATCTCTCTCTCTCTCTCTCTATATATATATACACACACACACACACACACACACACACACACACACACACACACACACACANCACACACACACACACATATATATATTTATATACAGTATATGTAAATATTGTAATGGGGTCTGCTGTTTGACATCCTCATTGTATTTATGGCAGATATCATCCAGCTGTGACTTGAAGTTAAAAAGCTGCAGAAAAACAGCTGGAAAACTGTTTGATTTTCTTATGTAATTTTCTTCCCGAGCGTCCGTCGTGTGAAAGTCATTTTCTCGGTGAAGTGCTTCTGATGGGACATTCTGGTGACAGTTGCTGCATCTGAACTTCCCCATTCACCACCGAGATCCTGTCTTTTCTGCCCAGCAGCAGCGTTTTCTCTGCCAGCCTTTGTCTGCTGTCTATTTTCCATTTTCTGCCTCTCTGTGGGGGAGGAGGGGGGAGAAGATGGAGAGGATGGGGAGGATGGGGGAGTGGGGGCGGGGGGTGGGTGGTGGTTTGTTCCCTCAATATGTTGTGATGGAAGACTTGGTTCTCCAGAAGGAGCGTCCGCCTGGCCAGACAGGAACCATCATTGATCTGTTTGGCATCAGGCGTCTCCTCAGCTCCACAGTGCTGATCAGGCTGCTGGTGGATCCACACAGAGTCCGGCTCTGTTCACACTGCAGCTGACAGCACACAGAGGCTGCCTGTTTCTGCCCATCATGCCCACATTCACTGTGTTTCTGCTCCGTGTCAACAGAGGAAGTAATAATACATGAGGACGATGGGCAGAGCAGCCACTGTTAAAACGGCCACAAAGACTCAAAACAACTCCAACCGACCACAAAGGGACACAAAATAAACACAAACAGATGTGGAATGACTACAACAACTATAAAGACGCATCAAATGACCACAAAGACAAATAAAGTGACACAGAGAACCCATAAAAAGCTGAACAACAACAAAATGACACAAAACAACTGTGAAACAACAATGAGATGCAAAATGACCACAAAACCAACCACAATTACCACAAAGATACATAAAATGACCACAAAGAGCTGTGAGCGACAACTACACAAAACGACTCACACTAAACGCAGAGTTGTAAAATGACCACAAAAAACCACAGAGACACAAAACAACTCAAAGCCAAAGAAAACAAACACAAAGCGCTGTAACCAACCACAGAGATGAGACTACACAAAAACTACTCAAAAAAAGACATAAAACAGCACGAAGAAAGACACGCAAACTTGACCACGAGAAGATGGCAAACCACCACAAACAGGCAGAGGAGGATGGATCAGGTGTCGCACAGACTGGTTCATCTAGTTAAGTCCAGAGTCTGTAAACAGAGATTAGAGCGAAGTCTGAATTCTGACCTTTATCCAGGCAGCGACAACACGGTCATCGGCCTCACACACTGGACGACGTGCCTTTTCAAACATGGCTTCCAAACGGGTGCCGTGGGTTTGATGTCTGTTCTCCATTGTAAAGATTCACTTCCTCATAACCCAAAGCTTTTCATTAGAAATCACCGTGACGCAGTCACATGACATTTCTTCAAGCAAAGCTCGGTCCGGTCTGGACGGCTGAGGCTCAGCAGCTGTGTCTCTTCCTCCAGTGGCTGCATTTGGAGACTGATTTCAAAGGCTCCTTCAAATGTTTCCTCCTTTTCCTTGTGTGGATCCAACACATCCCAAGATCCGGTGCACGTATTGAATGAAAATAATATGGCAGCAAAAACCACCAACGGGGAGCCTGAGGATCTCACTGTGAAACTGTTAAACCCAAGGACCTTAGTTGTGCTGTGGAGGCTGGTGGGCAACAGGAGCCTGTTTAGTGACGCAGCAGAAAGGGTAGGAACAGCTGAGGCCGCAGTCCGTCTAATGTGGACTCAGCCTTCATGGTCTACAACAGCTATGAAGGACCAAACCTTTGTAGACCGGGTCCTTTGCAGGATGCAGCGACCGCATTTGGACACAGCTAATGATTAGCTGTGTAGCATCATGTGAGCGGTGCATTAAAAAAATTAAAGGCTGAATCAAAATGTAGCAATCCTCCATAATTTCTAGGTCATAGGTCCAGGTCTGGATGTGACCGGGTGAGGACCCAGACCACGGTCTGCTTGTTACTGAGAGTCCTTTTTGTCTGAGGCTTCACATTTCCAGTGTTGCCAGTTGCTGAATACTGAATATTTGTGTCTTTTTGTGGATGTTTCATTGTTTGTTTTTAATTCTGTGACTTTCAACCAAGAAATATTAACCTTAAAACAGAGGCCCAGGGCCCCGGGGCCTTAGTGACACTTCAGTAATCCAGGTCATATGAGTTGCTTTGATTTGAATGGATTTTATGTACTGTAATGTACTAGATACATAACTATAGGTCTGTGTTCTTTGATCATGGTTGTGAGAGAGCGTTGAACTGACTCTGTGGTGTCAAGCTTGACCATCTAGAGGAGGTAAAAGTCGTAGCAGGGTGTCTGTAGGTGAAACTGTGGAAGGACTGAACACTGTAGAAACTCCGACCCCCACCTCGCTATAAATCCCTGTGTGAATTGGCCTGGTTTGGTTTGGCATGGCTCACATCTCCTGTCCTGATTCCTCGAGGTCTGTTTCTGACCACAGACGACTGTGTTTCACCTCTGTGAACCGCCCACCTGGCTAAATCCTGCAGGAGGCCTGGATTTACCAACCATTAAGCTATCAAGAGCTTTTGTTTGAAAAATATTTCTGTGGGCCTTTTTCCTAATTGCCTGTCAAAATCGACTTAACCATCGTCCGTGTGCAGAAAGGAGAGCTGCATTCGCCGTTCATTAATTCATACGAGCTCTATTCAGCGTGGATTTGAGTTTCACAACCTGCAGATAAAATACACCAACATGATCACGAGCACTGAATGATTTAAAGGAAAAAAATCAGCTGTTGTAAAATCACACTTGATATGACAGATTTATTTTATTATTTTTACACTGCAGTCAAACAACTCTAACACTGTTGCTGGTTATGGAAACAGTCATTTAACACAGTGATATGCTAAACAAAGCTAAATACAAAGTTAGCTCCTCAGTTAACCACCTTTGTGTGTTTAAAAACACGTAAAGCGCATGTGCCTTATTCCGATTATTATAATTTCAACTTCAGGCAGTTGATATCTGATGTACTATGATGTAAAACCTCTGCAGTGTAAAGAGGCAGAACTTTACTTCATAAAAATAGACTATAAGCTATGTTTTAATGTTTTAAATATATATCCTCTATCAGCTGGCACGAAATCCCCCAAAACTGATTTCTAAGAACAATACCAAACACACAGCAACATTCACATTGACGTGTTTTGTGCCTCATGTCTGTGAACACAACTCACTCATGATGTTGCTCAGAAACTTATTGGCCTAAAAGTCTATAAAGTGATTGAAATGTCACAAAACCTATCTGCTGTCACTGAATATTAAAGGAGAAAAACCATATGAAATGCATCTTTATGAATTTGTAGCAGGAAACAGAGCATTTTGTATTTTACTGAAAATATTGGGGAAAATGTACAAAACAAAATGCAAATTACAACTATGGCAGCTGGTCAACAGTGCATGAAGTCCTGTAAGTGCAGATACCTAGAGGGAAACAAATAGCTAAAGCTAATGAAGATATTAAAAGGTAATATTTGGTAGCTAAAAACCAAATACCTAAACCATGCTAAGCAGCTAACACATATCTCAAATAGCTGAAACCAAGCAGCTGGAGGATAAAGTAGAGCTAAACACATTAGGTAGCAAACATGTTAAAGAAGCTAAAGATAAAGTATTTAAACCCATCATGTAGCTGAAGAATGTTTGGCAGCTAAAGCTAAAGTAACTCAAGAATTTGTATAAAAGTTAAGGTGCAATAGTTACAGCATATTACACAATGAAAGCTAAAGTAGCTGAAGAATGTTGGGTAATGATGATGAAACTAAAATAGCTATAGAATGTATTTAAAAAGGCAAAAACACAGTAAGTGGCAAAAGCTAAAACAGCTAGATGTCATGTAGCACTTAAGTGACTGAAGAATGTTAAGCAGCTATTGCTTGTTAGTTCAAATACATGACTAAAGCTAGCTAAGTAACTAAGGGACATCAAATAGTTAATGCTAAAGAGACTAAAGAACATCAAGTAGCTAAAGCTAAAGTAGGTAAAGGATATCAAATAGTTGAAGCTAAAGCAGGTAAATGATATAAAAAGGTTCATGCTAAAGTAACAATTAGTATGTACAATGTATGCTACATCGATAAAGCTAAAATAGATACCAATATGTAGCATTAAGTAGCTTAACAACATCAAGCAGCTTAAGCTTCAGTGAAGAAGCTCTGCCTATTTGGTAACAGAGGCAGGTTAGCTAAACACCAGGACTATAGCTGAACCTAAAATAAATAGTAGTACTTATAGTATTTAAAGCTAAAATAGCCAATGACACCAGTATCTAATATAAAGCAGCTAAACTAAACTCATGAAAACATGTTTGACAGCTTAAGCTATGGGACATCAAAGATATTAGGTGGCCAAAGCTAAGTAGCTAAGATGTTAAGCTGTTAAAGCTAAAATAGATTTCAGACAAAAATTTGTAAAGAGGCAGCAGTAGTTTTTCAGGTTTCTGCTCCAGTTAACTGGAGCTGAAAGAGGAGGCAGCTCACAGTATCAGTGTCACCCTGCCTGGAGCAGCTCTCTTCATCCGGCCCCTGTGCTCTGACATACTGGGACCAGTGCCAGCGCTGGAGGACATGCTGGTTTTAGCAGCTGGAAAATGTCCTGACAAGTATGTACAGCACCGGAGAAACGAGCCAACAAGGTGACAGCCTGTCAGAAAATATGTTTTTAGGGAAAGAAACAGATTTACAGGTCGGTTTTACTTCATGTAGAAATTCATATAAAGTTCAGTGAAAATATCTGTTTTCAGAACCGTATTAACATTTGAAGTGAGAGTGTTGTCAGACGAACTGTATTGTTTCTGGGAATGTGATTGATTTGCAGTGTTTGATGTAGCCATAAATAAAAAGACAGGCAAACTAGTTTTCCAGTTGTCCTTAATGTAACAGAGAAGAAGTGATTTAAGTTTGTGATTCGTCTATTGATACTTCAGATGTTTAGTAGCACATGAGAAAAGATCACCCATGAGCCTTTTGGGCACCGACCCAGGGGCCCGAGAGGTCAGACGAGTCAGAGCCTCTACAGACACTGTTAATACGTCCTGTTTGAAAATCACAGGTCACTAAGAAGAAAGAATTCTCCTGTAGAGACACAACACAACCACAACTAGACCTGGAATGAGGACAGAGAGAAACACAACCACAGAAACACAAACCAATCACAAAGAGATGCAAAATGACCACAAAGAAGATGACAAATAGATGCAAGCAATCATAGAGATAGACATAAAATGACGACAGACCACACAGTCTGCAACTGTTGCCCGTGTTACGCTACAATGATTAACTTCCTGTTGCTTTTGATTTACCTGCATGCACCTGTCTGCACTTTTATCTCTCACATTAACGCTCTCTGTCTGTGCCACTGTTACACTGTAAAAATCTGGACTATAACCATGATAACTGACTTTATCATACAGAGCAAGTAGCCCTAATAATAGCAAAACCACCCAAATCCACTGATAAACAAGTGAAGTAGATCTGGACTCACTGATGTTAAACCAAACAATTGAAATGCTGCCACAGTGTCGTGGTGTAGGCTGGAGTTAGCTAAGTTAGCTAACAGCTAACCTACAGTGGCCTGAAAAAGTTTTCATACCCCTTGAACTTTTCCACATTTTGTCAAATAAATATATTTTATTGGAATTTTATGTGAAAGACCAACACAAAGTGGTACACAATTGTGAAGTACAAAGAAAATTATACATGATTTTAATTTTTAAAAATAAACAAGTGCAGTGTGCAAAAGTCTTTAGCCCCCTGGAGATGGAGAGCGTTTGTGAACGGCAGTTTTCAGATCTTGCCACAGATTTTCCTTTGGACTCAGGTCTGGACTTTGACTGGGCCGTTCTAACACACGGATCTGTTTAGTTTTAAACCGTCCCATTGTAGCCCTGGCTTCATGTTCAGGGTCGTTGTCCTGCTGGAAGGTGAACCTCAAGTCTTTTGCAGACTCCAACAGGTTTTCTTCCAGGATTGCCCTGTATTTGGCTCCATCCATCTTCCCATCAACTCTGACCACCTTCCCTGTCCCTGCTGAAGAGAAGCCCCCCCAGATCATGATGCTGCCTCCACCATGTTTGACAGTGGGGATGGTGTGTTCAAAGTGATGTGCAGTGTCAGTTTTCCACCACACATAGTGTTTTGTATTTAGGCCAAAAAGTTAAATTTTGGTCTCATCTGCCCAGAGCACCTTCTTCCACATGTTAGCTGTGGCCCCCATGTGGCTTCTGGGAAACTGCAAACAGGACTTCTTATGGTTTTCTTTTAACAATGTCTTTCTTCTTGCCTCTTCCATAAAGGCCAGATTTGTGCAGTCGACCAATAGTTGTCCTGTGGACAGATTCCCCCTGAGCTGTGGATCTCTGCAGGTGGTCCAGAGTCCCCGTGGGCCCCTTGGCTCCATCTCTGATCAGTGCTCTCCTTGTTGGGCCAGTAAGTTTAGGTGGACGATCGTGTCTTGGTAGGTTTGCAGTTGTTCCATACTCTTTCATTTCCAGATGATGGATTGAACAGTGCTCTATGAGATTTTCAAAGTTTGGGAAATCTTTTTATAGTCTGACCCTTTAAACTTCTC
>JANJOY010003623.1:7396-14276 GCA_038496675.1 Rachycentron canadum
TGACTCTGACTGAGCTGAGAGACGCTGAGGTCCTGGGTGGTGTCGTCCAACTGCAGAACAGAACAAACAGGGTTTAAACTAAAGTTTAAAGACTTAGACCTGAACCAGAGGAACCAGAGGAACCAGAGAACCAGGACCCTGCATGTCTGATCACCTTGTCACTGTTGTCTGGTCCCTCGATGGAGACTTCCTCAATCTCCTCGCCAATGCTCAACTCGCTTTTGGAGAAATCTGAGCGATGACTGAAATGAAAGCATGAGACAGTGATTGAAAGACTTCCTGTTGTTGAGCTGCAGCCATGACTCCACTAGAGTCACAGTCCTGTCCAATCAGAGTGTATCTTTATGTGTGTGTGTCAGATTTAAACCACGGGGGAAGATGAGGTGTACAACACACAGGATCAGTGGATCAGTGGACCAGTGGATGTCATCAGTCTCACCTGTTGAAGTCGTCGTCGTATTCGACATCATCATCTGTGGAAACAAAGCTCAGGTTCATTTTGTGTCGTGGCGTTGGGCACTGACCCGGGGCCTGACCCGGGGCCTGACCCTGGGCCTGACCCGGGGCCAGTCTGACTCCTACCTAAACGAAGAGATCCACTTCTGTCATTCAGGGCCTTGGAGTCTCTGAAGTCCTTCCCTCTGGACTCTGATGCTCCTATAAGAACACATTCAGGACTTCATTTACAGACTCTTCTTGCTCTCCAGAGGATGAACCCTTGATATTTATTCTCTGACCACCTCTAGCAGGCGCTATAATCTGACTCTGACCATTCCTGCTGTGGCTCTGCTCTGAAGTGCTTCCTCCTCCTCCTGGTCTCGGAGCCTCAGACTGGGACCCTGCAGGACTCTCTCTGGCCCCTGATGCCTCCACCTTCCTGGGAAACAGACAGCACACAGTCAATGAACCTCCATCCTCAACTGAGTCAACTCGGGGGATGTCACCTGTAGCTCACCTGAGCTCAGACCTCTGACTATGTTCAGACTGAGGATCGTCTCGATTTCCCTCTGAGTCCCCAGCCAGGACAGACAGACTGAGGCCAGAGAGAGGGGGAGAGAGAGGGAGGTGTTTAGGTCAGTGACGCTCTTGTGTTTGTTCTTCTACACTTGTGAGGACTCGTGGACCTGATCCAGTCTGACTCTGTCCTGCTCTGTGTAACTGTCAGGACTCTGAAGTCTCTTGGGTTCAGTCCTGGTATGAACCAGACAGAGAGGAAGCCCGGTGCCGCTCGCTCCGACCACTTCCTCCTCAGACTCAGTGACTGTCGTCTCTACACTGACACTGAGCCCACAGTCAGACAGAGTCTCTGTGACCGAGTCAGTGGAGCAGCTCCTGATGACATCACACAGTACGTGGTGACATCACAGCGCCGAGTGAAGCAGTGGAATGTGACTGTAACGGTAGCGTTACACCTGAGGACATAAACCGTGCACACTCACTCATTGAGGCTGTGGCCTCGCCTCATGGGGGAGACGACCAGCCCAGAGAGACACACCTCCCTCAGAGGGACAACACTGCAGGGGAGGAGGGTCACACACAGGTAGAGGAAGATATGGGGGGTGGGGGGGGGTAAGAACAAAAGGCCATGACAGGGAAGAGACACAAGACCAAAACAGACAGCACAGCAGATACATACAAGACAAAGCAGGAAGTACATAAAGAAGTGTGACAGGGCGAGTGCTGAGGAAGGGGGGCAGACACCTGGACAGGTGACATCAATAACTCCATTGATTGATTATTAATTATCAATGTGTGATAATCAGTAACTTTGGTTATGAATTGGCACCGACTGCGGCGGCTCCTCACCAGCCGTATGTCTTCTGGGGTTTGGGCAGCGGGTCGTCAAAGAAGGAGTCTCCGTCGTCAAGGTCGTCATCCACCTCCAGGTCCAGGTCCGGACGCTCCCTCTTCGCCTGCTGCTGGACGTGTCCTTCACCCAGAGAGATCACATGGTCCTGACCCACCACAGGAAACAGATTCACCTGAGGTTTCACATTAAAAGCCTACTGTGGTGTTTTAACGGTGACAATGACACCTGCTGACCGAGTGGTGTCTGTTAGGATGAAAGGTTACAGCAGACCTCTGACCTTCACCTGGTTCAGGTCTCTCAGGTCCAGTCACAGGGCTACTTTGTCCAGTTTTAAGTCAGTGCTTCACTTCCTGTCATGACCTCAGTCCGACCAGCGACACACAGTCCTGAAACCTCTGAGACTGTGTGTCCTCCTTCAGACCGTCTGTTTCCTTTCGTTCTGGACAGAAGGTTGTGACGTGAACCATGAAGGTTAAACATGGCGTCACAGCAGCTTCTTGTTTCTGTCAACAAAGGTTCTGCTGATCTGAAGAACAGAGACCACAGAGAGATCTGGTCTGGTCTCTGAGTCCTGCTCTGGATTCTGGTGTTTACAACATCAGTCTGCTGAGTTAGCGATTAGCTGTTAGCTGTTGGCCATTGACCGTTAGCCATTGGTGAGTAACTGTTAGACCTTAACCATTAGCTGTTAGCCAGTTGCAGTAGTAAAAGCCCTGGATGAGAAAACATCAATCTCTGGCTTTTGTTTCCAATGTGAAAATATCCAACCAGCCGTCACTCCCAGGTCAGATGACTCTGTCATGGGGGGTACACTAACTACCCCCCAGGTGTGCTGTCAGGAAGTGTATTGAAGTCTGTATTGATCAGCTGTATGACTTGTGGTGCTTTGTTGGAGTGAAACTACTTGTTGCTGTAAACAGGTCCAAATTTTATTTTGTCACCAGAACCAGATGTGATGTAACAACATGACTGATCCAACAAACTACAGAAAGAAACCGTGGTTATCACGGAGGCAAGGCTAGCTGGCTGTAGACAGCTACTATAGGCTGAGGGTGCTGGGGGAACTCCCATGATGCACTGAGCACTTGTCTCTGTCATCATCATTTACATTAGACTCCAGAGCTGCAGGATCAGATCTCCTCCTCCTCCTCCTCCTCCTCCTCCTCCTCCTCCTCCCTATAAGTGATACTCAGACCCATCTCTGCTCCCGTCATCAGATATGACGACATCCCCAGGAAGAGCAAGTCACATCGTCATATTTGATGTGTGTTCAGGTCTGACTCTGAGGAGACAGTGGGCAGAGGTTCATGTTCAGTGGTGACATTGAACGACTCAAAGCAGCGTCAGGGGAGTGTTAGTGTGGAGACAGGCTGATGTGTCTGTGCTCAGCTCGTCATCCTGTTACCTCAGCTGCTGCCTGACTCTGTCCTCTGTGTCTCTGGCCTTTATACCTGGGGATCTGACAGGGACAGGCAGCTGTCAGTGTCCACACACCTGACACCGCACCAACATCTGCTACACACACAGCTAACACTGGAACTTCCCGATAACAAAGCAGTCATCACCGTCAGCCAAGACACAAGCCCCACCCACCTGGACCCACCACTCAACTTTGCAGGATTTGGTTTCTCTGTGTTTTACCTGAAATCTCCTGTATTTTTATGGGATCACTCAGAAAAAAGTCAGCCAATCAGAGGAGAGGATCTGAGCCTCTCTTCTGATTGGCTGACTGACCTGTTGTTCCTAGAGTTCAGAGCTCAGCCTGAGAGAGGAGATGGAAAACTACACTGTGGTGGTTTTTGGTTCAAATATATCTTCTGATAGATATCAACACTTCAAAATAAAAGACTGGAGAAGTTAGAATATGGACCTATAATATAAAAATTCAAACAGGTGGGACCTGACGTACCTTACTGACAGGTGGGGAGCTGGTCTTCACCTCAGGGGTGGGGCTCACCTCAGAGTCCTGAATGACCTGAACAAACACACAGAGAGGTTACACCTGACTGGGGGCAGAGGGGGTCAAAGGTAGAGCTCTAGCTGAAAGCTGAAAGGTTAAAGGAGCAGTCCAACAGTTTCTATCTGTCCAGCCAAGTCGCATTACTGATCCCACAGACTTTAGCTCAGTGGGTCCTGGTCTTGGACTTATCCCCTTGAGGGACCACTGATCTGGATTGAATGAAGACTCACCACACTTCTGCACTGAGTGAAGAGGCGCCTGTACATCCTCAGAAAGAGCTGGTGGTCTACAGCTGTGAACAGAGACACCTCAGAGTCAGCTGACCACCTGGATTGAGGTCAGGTGATGACACAGGTGTGACAGCAGCAAAAACATTGTACCTCTAGAGGACGCTTTATCAGCAGCTCTGAGCTCATCGCTGATGAACTTCTCCAACATGCTCCTGTAGGCCGCGCGCGCGCACACACGCACACACACACGCACACACACACACGTTTGAATGTGTTGCCATGGTATCAACACAGATGTTTGGTAACAGTTTCCTACTTGTTCAAACTGGGGCACAGATCGGCGAAGACACTCCTCACGTCCTCAGTTAACACCAAGCCGCTGCGCTCCTGTAACAGCAGGCAACACACACCTGTGATTGGCCAGAGACTGATGACATCATCCACAGCTAGCAACAAACAATGATACACAGCTCCTGGTCACTCACCTTGTCATAAAGGTCAAATTTCTTGCGGGCATGTGCAACCTGTTTCTGAGATGGTTCCTACAGGGGGAGAGGAGGGACAAAAGTGGCTCCTTTCAAACACAGAGAGAGCTTCAGGAAATGATCGAACATCACAACTACACCCTTTCATCTTCAGTTGATTTATTAGATAATGAATTTCAAAATAAACCTCCCTGACCTCATCACACAGATGTTTTCTAAATACTGTTATGACATGAACATCTGGATGGTGTTTCACACAGTGTTCAGACCGCAGTGGAACAGTAACAACAGTCGAAACCAGGACACACTGAGATCAACAGGAAACCAAAGCTCTGCCTCCTCAGACTCCACTGACGGTCTGCAGCTCAGTGACCCAGATCAAAACACACACACACACACACACACACACACACACACACACACACACACACATACACACACATACACACACACACACACACACACACACAGTAATGTTACAGTCAGTCTGGTCCCTGGCTCACCTCGGGGCAGGCACTCGGTGTGTCTTTGTGCCGTCCTCTCCTGACCAGCTCCAGCAGCAGAGGTGAGTTCCTGTTCACTTCGGACTCCGACAGACCCAGGTCTCTGCAGACCAGGTCACGACTGTCCAGACCGTTAAGCTGCAGACACAAAGCCCCGCGCCCCCCAGAGAAACCATTAGTGGAGGGACAAACACCTGGAAACTAGACCATATTGTCCCTTTTAGGTTAGAGCTGACCTATATATTGATCTCTGCTCTGTGACCTCCAGTAACCCCACCCCCTGTTTATCAGTCAGTGTCAATTAAGAAGAACACCTTAGGGCTTAAATCCCCTAAGTTAAGATTTTCCTTAAAGTCTGAGTAAAGGGTTCCTTAAAATAAACCCACAGACCACAGACGTGACACACGGACCTGGTCTGTGGCCACACCTGATCACGTCACCTGACACTCACAGAGTTGATCTCTGGCTGGAACACGGCCATGGTGAAGTCCAAGTGGAAGACCTGCAGGAAGTCCATGATCAGACTGGCAACAAGGCGACCTGCAGTGAGACCAGGACAGGTGAGACTGGTCAGTTGAGTCAGGTCAGGTGAACAGTCTTCTGAGTTCTGCAGCCAACAATCACAAAGGTGCTCCCACCCATTCCTGACCTTTGACCCCACAGAGGGTTCTGCAGGCACAGTTGTGGAGAGCTGGTTCTACACAGAACCACAACACCACCAAACCCTCTGATAGGAGAACCCACTGTGGGACTGTTGAACCCTACAGATCTGACTGAGGGTGCCACAGCTCCACCCTGTGGTGACACCCATCAGCTACAACAACCCCTGGAAACCAGACTGGCCTCTAAGAGCAGGAGCACAGTGACAGACAGAGCTGAAGATGGAGAGCAGAGGTGGTAAAGAGAGAACGACCAGAGAGAGAACCACCCACCGTCTGTGGTGTTCAGACTCTTCTTCAGGTTCTCATTGATCAGAGGAGTCTTGTTCTGAGGAAACAACAATGTGAACATGAGCAATGTGACAGAACTTGCAGTTCAAACTCTGCACCGTCAATATGGACGTTCACCTCCAGTTTGTCCTGCTCCTCCATGGCCAGGAAGACGGCAGCCCTCATCTCCGCCTAAGGAGAGACAGCTTTCATCAGACACGCCTGAGCCTGGAGTCCAGGTTCAGCCTGCATTCAAGCTCAGGTGATCAGGTGACCACTGGCTGGACGTGCTCACAGGTCAGATCAGTTTCTGTAGAAAACGATGCTGTAGCTCATTCTCACTTTAGTCCAACTGTTTGTGAAACATCCACCTGAGCAGCACTCAGACTCACTCAGACTCAGACTCAGTCAGACTCAGACTCAGTCAGACTCAGACTCAGACTCAGACTCACTCAGACTCAGACTCAGTCAGACTCAGACTCAGACTCACTCAGACTCAGACTCAGACTCAGTCAGACTCAGACTCAGTCAGACTCAGACTCAGACTCAGACTCACTCAGACTCAGACTCAGACTCAGTCAGACTCAGACTCAGACTCAGACTCAGTCAGACTCAGACTCACTCAACACACAACACAACGGCAGACAGACAGACAACACAGCGACAGACAGACAGACAACACAACGGCAGACAGACAACACAACGACAGACAGACAGACAGACAACACAACGACAGACAGACAGACAGACCGACAACACAACGGCAGACAGACAGACAACACAACGGCAGACAGACAGAGAGACAGACAGACAGACAAGACAACGGCAGACAGACAGACAGACAACACAACGGCAGACAGACAGACAGACAGGCAGACAGACAGACAGGCAGACAGACAGACAGACAACACAACGGCAGACAGACAGACAGACAGACAGACAGACAGACAGACAGACAGACAG
>JANJOY010003648.1:0-10064 GCA_038496675.1 Rachycentron canadum
CCGTCCAACAGGAGGAGGACGTCAGACACCTGGGGACAGGGTCACTACGGAGCCCGACGGTAACACAGCTGCACACATGAATTCATCTTTACATTTAAAAAATACTGAATTTTACAGACATGTTCTGTTAATGATTCTTTACAAATAGTGATTTTTATCCCTGAGAACTCAAACATGTTGATGACTCTGATCAAACTCAGTGTCACTTCTGTTTAAACATGAAGAAACTCACAGGTGCATTGTGGGAAATGTAGGCTCTGGTGTTTTGAGCTGTTTGAGGCTGATGGATCAGCTGTGTTTCAGGGGAAGCAGGGACCATAAAGGTCTAGACATTGTGTGTGAGGACAACGCTGAGGTCCTCGCTCCGTTTGACGTCACTCTGGAAGGACGACTGACAGTCTACACTGACCCTCAGAAGTCCGCCATCAACAGCGGCATCAACCTGAGGGGGGAGGGTGAGTCTGCCTCTGATCAGGGACTTTAATCTGTTATAGATCAAGGTGTTGATGGTTCTGGTCTTTGGCTCCTGCAGGTCTCTGTTTCAAGCTGTTCTATGTGAGGCCGGACCAGACCTCTGGATCAGTGAGGAAGGGGGCCCGGATCGGGACCATGCTGCCCATGCAGAGCGTCTACCCAGGAATCACTTCACACATCCACGTCCAGATGTGTGACAAGACTGACCCCACACAGTACTTCTGATCCTCTGAGACCTGATCCGCTGAGACCTGATCCTCTGAGACCTGATCCTCTGAGACCTGATCCTCTGAGATCTGATCCTCTGAGACCTGATCTGATCCACTGAGATGATTGATCTCTGAGACCTTCAGTTCTAGAGCAATAAAATATTAAAGTTCATTTGTTGGACCTGGTGCTGGTCCCATCACATCATCTGCTCAGATTATTTCATTAGAAACCAAAAAAACACAATATGTTTTTATTTATGAAACTTTTTTTGTGTGTCACATGTTTGTGTTGTTCTAGAGCTGATTTGAAGTTTCTCTCTATTTGATCTGAGTTCTGCTCATTCTTTGGAGCAGTAATGATGAAAAATCAGCTCGATTGGCTGTGACATCACCCACTGGAGCCAATAGGAGTGTCCCATGTAGAGACGTGACTCTAGACGTCTCTATCAAAGATGGAGGATGAGAATGGATGGATAAACACACAGAAGTAAAGCAGCAATGCTCCAGTCAAAGTCTCAGACTGATCCAGATCTGAACTAACTTCCTTCAGGAGTTTATCACTGAAGTCAGTGTCACACAGGACAAATCAGGGCTTGTTAGAAAGAGCTGATTCTCTAGTTGAAGGAGAAACAAACAGCTCAGAGCATCAGGAGAACGAGGCTCTGAAGACAGAGTGAAGACAACAGGACACTTCAGCTTCTTTCTTCTCTTTTAGTGTCAGCGTTCAGCAGATGATTGACAGTGGTCAAGTCTCATCTCTACAGCAGTAGCTGCTCAGAAACGTTGGACCTCAGGGGAAACAGATCTAGTGCACAGGACGGATCTTCATGCCGATGGGCTTCAGGGAGTAATGTTGACCCTTCCAGGGCTCCCACAGCACTCTAACATAGTAGGTGTAGGTAGGGAGCGTGTCCCCACTGATAAGCACCGTTGGGGTTAACAGTCGTACCAGAAAGCTCCCAGGTGGAGTTTGGCACAGTTGTTCTCTGAAGAGTCCCGGTCTCGGTGGAAGGTGGTGGAGTTCTGTCCATTGTGATAAGTCAGAGCGTCTCCTGCAGAAACAGGTGCAGACTCATCAGGGACCATCGATACTGTGACTACAGGAAGTACTTGTCAGATGTGACAAATACTGTCCACTGTCACAGTAAACACACACACACACACACACACACACACACACACACACACACAGTGGTTGAGCCTGTGCTCTGTCAGACATGATCAGGTGAGGCTCCAACTATGTGCAGACAGGTGAGGTGAGGTGAAGTGGGGTGAGGTGAGGTCAGGTGAGGTCAGGTGAAGTGGGGTGAGGTCAGGTGAGGTGAGGTGAAGTGAGGTGAGGTGAGGGGAGGTGAAGTGGGGTGAGGTGAGGTCAGGTGAGGTCAGGTGAAGTGGGGTGAGGTCAGGTGAGGTTGTAATGGCCTGTATACAGAACATTACAGGTTATTCCAGTTGCTGTGGTGTGACACTTGGCTTCAGCATCTCTGACACAAAGGTCAGACTATGAACACAGTCCACATCGTGGGTTTGTGGTTTCTTCTGATTCCAAAAAACAAGATGGCCAACAGACAAATGACAAACCTGAGGTAGTTGTTCAGTCTGTTGTCATGGTCATTTAAGAACCAGTAAGAACAGTCAGTTGTTTTCTGGGACCTGGTTCACACTGAAATCACAGGCTGGAGTATAACGTGTTTTGAAAAGCCGATGAACTGGAGTTTATTTAACGTTTATTTTGAAAGCTAAGTTTTTCTTTGGGCTTTTATTTTGCTCACATTAAACGGAAGTTGTTTCTGGTTCTTGACTCTTGATCCGCGGCCTCGTGCTCAGTGTGAAGCTCCGGCAATCTCATTGGTTGGCCACAGAAGGGCGGGACGACAGAGGGGTCGAAGGTCAGCCGAACCCGGAACATCAACAAAGCAAACAAAGGCGGCGAAGTGAAGTTGAAGTCCGTCAAATCTTCCTCCGTTTCCCGCCGATATGATCTCCGTTTTCCTGCCCACTAACAGTTTACTGATGGCGGCTCTCAGCCTGCTCTTGACCCGCCTGTCCAGCTCCTCTACGTCGGTCTCGCACATCCCGCACATCGCCGTTTACTTCGGGACCAAGACCCGGTACGAGGAGGTGAACCCGCACCTGCTGCGGGACCTGTCCTCCGTCAACACGTCCGTCCTCAAACCTCCGCCCAACGAGCGCTGCTCCCCGGTGCACCTGACCGCCGTCATCAGGCACGGCAGCCGGTACCCGACCGTCAAGAACATCCGCAGGATCCAGAGACTGAGCGAGCTGGTCCGGAGAGAAGGCTCCAGAGGCCCCGAGGACTGGCTGCAGGAGATCCAGAGCCGCTGGGAGATGTGGTACACCGAGGACATGGACGGTGAGAGACCGCGGGAAAACCGCCACCATCGTATTCTATAAATCTAGTTTTATTAGTGATGGGAAAACGAATCAAACACAAAATACAGAACCTGAACTTAAAATATAATAAACAGAACAAAAAAAGCGAAGCGGTGATTATTATCCTGAGGGTTAATAATAACAGGATAATTGTGCTCTGTTATAATAATGTATAAACACAGACGGGTTATAATAAGAATAACAACTTATATAATAATATAATAAATACATCTGAATGTTTTATTATGTTTAATATTCAAATATTACTGAAAATATCTTCATGACGTCACTGTCATGTTCCTGTAAAACCGGAAACTCTTTCCTGACTAATT
Source organism: Rachycentron canadum (assembly GCA_038496675.1). Classification (NCBI taxonomy): domain Eukaryota; kingdom Metazoa; phylum Chordata; class Actinopteri; order Carangiformes; family Rachycentridae; genus Rachycentron; species Rachycentron canadum. The sequence continues at coordinate 3,410 of JANJOY010003648.1, forward strand.
ATTGTGTCATTCGTTAAAATTCTGACAAACTGCTGACGTGTTCACGTAAAAGGGGTTGAAATGTTGTTCATCCTCAGGTCAGCTGGTGATGAAGGGCAGGGATGACCTCCGCCACCTGGCGAGGCGTCTGTCCGGCCTCTTCCCGTCCTTGCTGTCAGAGGAGAACCTGGGGAGAAGGAGCATCAGACTCCGGACCAGCTCCAAGCATCGCTGTGTGAGCAGCGTGGAGGCCTTTCAGGAGGGGCTGTGGCAGCGGTGGGGCCATGATGGTGAGGCGGGTTAGAGACCCTGACATCTGTTCATGTCTGTGTGGTTCACTCAGAGAACGTCTCTAAACCTGGACCTGGACTATGGCGACTCCACTGGTTGGTAAAGAAGTCAGATTGTATTGAAGTCTATGGGAAAATGTCCCTACTTCTCCTTGATTTATTAGCTCAGTAAACGTTTTCCTAATGAGTTTATGGTCTCAGTCTCTAGTTTCAAGTCTTCAATACAACATGATGTTCATTTTTTAAATGATGGTCCATTTAGAGGAAAATAGACCAGAAAGCAGGGAATGAATTAGGGGGCGTGGCTACTGTGTGATTGACAGACTGTAGCACCCAATCAGGATAGAGTACAGAGCAGGTCAGCTCCACCCCTCACTCCTCCTCAGCTCCACTTTCTCATCCAAAGATGGTTTCTACTGGTTTCAAAAACCAAAGAGGCGCCAGGGTGCATTGTGGGGAGAATTCCTGGTCATGTGACCACAGACCATTCTTTGTTTTTTTGAAATTTTATTGACAAATTCATTCATGGATTATAAAAGAATAGTGTCTCATCATCATGGGAAATGTGGTTGAACTCCAGACTTTTGATGTCTCTGCAGCGGTGGAGTTTAGCCACGAGGTGGACGACGAGCTGATGCGTTTCTTTGAGCGTTGCCGTGGTTACGTGGAGGGCGTGGAGAATAACCGCACAGCACTGATGGAGGTGGAGAAGTTCAAACACGGGGAGGAGATGGAGGGAGTGAGAAGGAAGGTGGCTGAGAGACTGGGCCTTCATCAGCACCGACTCACACCAGGTCAGACACACAACACACACACACAGACATAGAAGGTGATGATGTCAGAGTCAGGATGATGTGAGCAGCAGCTGATGCAGTTTGTCCCTCTGTTTGCTGTAGATCTGGTTGAAGCAGCGTTCTTCCTCTGTTCCTATGAGCTCGCCATCAAGTCTGTGCACTCACCGTGGTGTTTCCTGTTTGACGAGAGCGACGCCAAGGTACCCACACGACAACCCATAGACACACACAAATAAAACACACAACAACGCACAGTGGATGCACACTGTAGCTGTAGGTGTTGTTTGCTGTCAAAATAAAAGCCCATAAATAGACTATTATGTCTTTAGTGTCATCGCATCGATTATTGATCAGAAAAATGATTATCATTAAAATTAAATCATTAAAATAATCAGTTGATATTTATTATCGACACTGACCTGATGTTATCATTCACCATCGTCATGTTATTGTGTCTGTTAATCAATAATGTTCTGATATCAGCTGATCAACAACATGAATTGGGTTGTGTGTGTTGCCATGTTGTTACCATGTTGTTGCCATGTTGTTGCCATGTTGTTGCCATGTTGTTGCCATGGTTTCATGTTGTGTGTCAGAGCTGATGTTGTGTTTCCTCCCTCAGGTCTTGGAGTACCAGTCGGACTTGAAGCAGTACTGGAAGCGGTCTCATGGTCATGTGATCAGTGGTCTTTCCAGCTGTCCGCTCTTCCATCACATCTTCAGGACGCTCGACAAAGCCGGACGCCCCCGCAGGTGTGAGACCTGGATGTGACGTATTGTTGGTCTTCTTTACCTTGAGGTTCAGGTGGATAAACGCTGGTCTGTGTCCCTCAGGTCCACGGAGGCGTCCCCTGAGCCCGCTGCCATCCTGCTAGGTCACGCCGAGACGCTCCTCCCCCTCCTCTCCCTGCTGGGACTCTACAAGGACCAGACTCCACCCACTGCCAACAACTTCCACTCACAGCATGGTACAAAGCCCCGCCCCCACCCTGACAACTAATCAGAGATGAGGACATAGCGTGATGTCATACCTGTGGGTTTGTCACGTTTCCTCCAACATGGCTTCCTGTTTTCACAGGAAGAAGTTTCCGGACCAGCCGGATTGTCCCGTATGCCGCCAACTTGCTCTTCGTCCTTTACGACTGCCAGCGCGGCCCCCGGCTGCAGCTGCTCATCAACGAGTTGCCAGTTCGATTCCCAGGGCTTGAGGCAGAGGACGCCCCGCTGTACCGGGACGTTCGGGCCACATACCGCCACCTGCTGGACGGCTGCGACTTCCACAGGGAGTGTGAGGGCCGGACCAGAGGGCGAGGACCCAACACTGAACTCTGATCCAGTACAAACAACGGAGTCCAGTCCAGAACCTGAACACTCCTCCCACCCCCACTAAGCCCCGCCCCACACGCCGACAGTGCAATCACAGCTCAGTGACAGCTGCTCTGGGCGGAGCCAGACAACTTTGTTAATAAGTTGAGACTCTTTCAGTTTAAAACTGATCAGCTGTTATTGAACATAAACCAAATGAAAACCAGTGACATCGGACTTTAGCTTAGCTTATCTTAGCTTAGCTTAGCTGTGATCCAGAGGTTCAACAGCTCAGTCATATTTCATCATGTTGTAGAAGCTGACACAAAAACATCAATGTGATTAAAACAGTAAAAACAAGAGGAAAATAATAACAATAATAATAAGCGTGATAATAAATATTGGTTTTTACTGAGTCTCAACTGATGAACTTGTGACGAAAGAGGATATTAACATTTTTTTAATATAAATTCACTAAACCGGTTCAGATCTGGTCGCCTCACGAAGGCCTGAAGGGTTTAATATTAAATTATATCAGTATTTGAATTTTGTTTTTTTTTCCCCTCTCTGACATTGATTGATTATTTGTGTCAGTGTTTTAAATTAATTATCATTAATGAACCTGAGGTGTGGCAGCAGCTGAGTGAACTCTGACCTACATGAAGAAGGTCAGGATGAGGAGGCTGAACCTTCCTCACATCATATTCTCCATCGTCTGAGATTTGACCTGTTAACGAGCTCTTCTTCTGTGGTTTAATGTTAGCAGAGGTTTTAGTCTGAGCAGTGTCTGGATTTTTTTCTAAACTTTTAGTTTGATTTTGTTGAACTGGCCCTTTAACCTTCAGCCTGTGAACCAGACTCCATAAGGAAAACGTTGATTTTTATCTCCGACTCTACAGTTTTGATTCAGGCTCATGAAGCTTTATGTTTATTTATTGATATTTTTAAACGATGCATTTGCTTGATTTCAACTCTGCAGATTTACTGAGCTTCACTGTCTGAGGGAGGATTTTCACCACAAAAGCTGTGGTTAGTCTGTGGTGAGTGAAACTGATTGTCTTTAAGGTAAATTATTTTTCTATTATTTTTATGAATAATGTCACTTTTGGGGATTTTTATGTTTAAACTTGGTGCTTATTGTTTGCTTCTATTTCCTGTGTAATTTTTCCTGAAAGATGGGTGCCAAATGTTTCAAATTAAGAGCTTTAATAAAGGTAGTGGAAACAGGCTTCATGTTTGACTTCATGTGGTAAAATTCATTTTATCCTGTAAAGAAAAAATCAATTTCCACTAAATCTTCAAAAATAATTATAATTATATAATTTTGTATTAATTGTAATTTGTATTAATTGTCATCTAATGTGTGCATGAGTTTGGTAAATGCGTAAATACTTATTGATTGATTGAAATCAATCAATCATAACAGGAATACATTTATTTTCAGGAAGAGAAAATACAAGCTAAACATCATCGATATGTAATCATTCATAATTTTTATTGAGAAATAAACACTTTTTCTAACTATTATGTATTTAATGGCAATATGACTATTCCAGTAAAAATGAATTTCATAAAAATGACGTGTAAATTTAATTTACACCTTATGTCACTTTTTGATCTTTTACTGCATAATCACTTTTTAATCTAGTTGTGGTTTTAATTAAATACAGAACTTGAGGTTAATCAGCTGAAATAATCAGTATACATTTTTAATATCGATTGATTGTGTTTATGTCTCACAAACATGTTTCACTCTTTGTAAACTTGTATTACATCAGTTTATTACATCAAAACAGGAAACAGCTACGCTGTAAAAAAAATCCCCTTGTTCTTAAACGTGTTCTCTCTGGGTTTTCATTTAACACTGATTTAGAGATTAAACAATTAGTGGGGGAAAAAAAACTGCTTGATTTCAGTTTGTTAGATGTGAATTTGCTGCATTTCTGTTTTATAAGATTGGACATTAAATATCTTTGGGGTTTGAACTATTGGTCAAACAAACACTGAAAATGTCACATTTTATAAACCAAACTTCATTGATTATAAATCATCCTTGATTTCTGTGTCACTGAAAAAAACCACAGCTGTGTTCTACTCCACATTCAAACTAACAAACAAAACAAAACTCACAATAAAAATAAAGTACACTTGATGGAAAAGATGAAAAATTCACCTTCACACAGTTTCAGATGAAACTTCGGCTCCATTTTAGAGTTTAGATTCTGCTACTGTGTTTGATTCTCATTTTGATTTTACAGTGTAAACGTTTCACAAACGTAACATTTCACAACAACTCGTTACAGGTAACAAGTCTTCAAGTGATCATTGCATTAAGTGAACTTCAATGAATGCTAACAGAGAGCACAATGCAGATGTATGTGAGTGGAACCAGAGTGAACTGAATAATTAGTTGAATAAACGAACCGAATGAAAGTTAAGTAAAACAGTGTTTACAGGTTCGTTATTTCCTGGACAAACTGACAAAATTTAGTAAATGGTTCTTTCACTTTCAGAGCTTTGTAATTGAGTAAAAAAGATAAATATGAATTTTTTCATTTAAACAATGAAGTTATATGTTTCACCTATAATATCAAATGACAGTTGTTTCAAGTCGATTCCTGATGACATCAGAGAACCACAGACCTGTAGTTTTACTTCCTGTCACATCTTGAACCTCCTGAATCAGTAATTTTATAATACACATATTTACTGAAGATTTGGTCTGTGGGTTTTTCTCAGACGGGTCTCAGCAGTTCCTATAACGTCCACCAATTGCTGGTGTGATCACAGGTTTTATACCAGTTTGGCTTTCAGCAGATTCACTGGGCTTCCTCACGTATGTCTGAGGGTGTTATTTCACAATAAAAGCTTCAGATCTTTGTGGAAGTCAGTGGGGGAAAAAAAGAATCTAAATGGTTTCATTTTTGGATTTTTCATCAGTTCAGCTATGGTGCATTAAAACCCAGCTCTGGGTGGAGGCGTCTCCATAGCAACAGCCAGCAAAGGATCATGGGAACCGTAGAATTCAGAGCCACTCAAACATCTAAATGAACAGACTTCAGATGTGACGTGATCAGGTGATGTTTTCTTCTCACAAATTCCTTGTTCAGACTCATCACTGCACCCCATGTAGATGCATCCGCCCCTGAAAATAGTTCCCAACAAATACACTGTTGATCTGCTGTTTGAGGAGACTGAACCTTTTTAAAGAATATGAAACTGTGCAGCTGTTGAATTGAGCAGGAAGAGATCAGAGATCATTTCAGTCTGAATGTGGCTCCAACCCCTTCACCTGCTCAGGTGAACATCATGAACCAATGAGCCCAGAGCCACGGAGAGGGGGAGGAGTCGAAACATGAGATTTGACGACATAAGAATAAAACAATCTTTACTTTGAAAATTGCTCCAGATGAACATCACATACAGAGCAGGTTGTTTGTTCTGAGATGTGTCGTGTGTCCTGGACTCTGGATCAATGTCGAGTCTTTAAAAGGACGTTTAAATGATGGACAGTTTATTTACAGTGAAACAGGACGAGTCCAGCTTCATGACTCAATGTGCGTGATTTTACTTTGAGACCGGAAAAGAAACCTTTTCATATTCTGGATCATCCAGTGATTTGTTCTTCTTCTCTGTGTCTGAACGTCACAGAGGGTCAGGGTCAGGATCAGGATCAGGTCTGGTCCAGGACTACCCTGACCTTGGTGGATCGTCAGCAGCATAATCAGCAGACTTAAATAAAAACAACAAAAACCAAGAAGTGGTGGCACATGTGGAACAATTTCAAACACACTGAGCTGATCAACGAGTCGGGTATCAAACCTGCGACTGCAGGCTGTGCTGAGGTCGTCTTGTGATCAAAGTGTGACTGTTCAGTCCAGAGCGGCGTGCAGCAGGGCACTGTGTCCCCCCGCCGATTTAGACTTCTTCATCTTACTGATCGCCTTCTGAAGGTCGGACTGATGGATGGGACGAATGAAGTCCTCAGAAGAACTGAGACAGACAGAGACAGAGTCAGAGACAGAGTGAGACCTTAGGGTTATTTAAGGATCTAAGATGTCAGTACCTGTCGTTCTGAGTGTGGACGAAGTCTCGCACACAAAGCAGCGCTGCGTCGCGACACATCTCTCTGAGGTCACTTCCTGAGAAACCATCTGTTTCCTTGGCGATATCAACGAGGTCAACTGAGGAATCCACCTGCAGAGAGACAGAGGAGATCAGGTTCCAATAGAGTGAGAGTGTGTGTGTGTGTGTGTGTGTGTGTGTGTGTGAGTGAGTGTGTATGAG
>JANJOY010003665.1:0-10117 GCA_038496675.1 Rachycentron canadum
GATGTTAAAGGTCCATACAGTCTAAAGGTAGATGTTAAAGGTCCATATGGTCTAAAGGTAGATGTTAAAGGTCCATACAGTCTAAAGGTAGAAACTGAGCCTTCACAACAACATGCAGTCACCCCCCTCAGCTACGCCCCAAGCTCCACCCAACTGGACCCACCATCCAACCTTGCAGGATTTGGTTTCTCCTAAATCTGCTATATTTTCATTGGATCACTGAGAAACCTCCTCTGATTGGCCGACTGAGCTGTCGTTCCTAGAGCTCAGAGCTCAGCCTGAGAGGAGATAGAAACTACACTGAGGTGGTTTTTGAGATAGTTAAAATATGGACCTTTAACTAACACATACAAACACAGTAGGACTCCTGAAGGATCATCTCAGATCTGCCCCCATCACTCATCAGTGAGGAGAGAGAAGGGGGGGTGACCCTCTCCACAGAGACCCCGCCCCTCCCCCCTCTCTCACCACCCTGATGGTGTCATTCCTGCTGACTGGAATGCACTGGGATGGTATCAAATACAACAAGAACCCCCCAGTCACACACAGACACACACAGACACACAAGGAGTCAGTTGACATTCCTGTTGATACTGTCACATTCCTGCAGAGCCGACCAATCACAGAGCTCGAAATATTTCACCACATTCTGCCCCAAAAAAACTTTTTTTACTTCCTCAACATCAGACAATCTCTGTTGTCATGGTTACAATAACAACAACTCGTGGATAACAGTACTATTATCTACTTTGACATGGGAATCGAACACCGCACTCTTGTGTCATTCCATCCACCCCAACTGACTTTGTCGCTCTATAAACTACGTCACCGCACTTTTTGCTCCTGTCATCATCACGGCGACCAAGAGCTGTCGCCTAGCAACAGAACCTGATGATGAGGGCACAGTGACCAGCTGACAGATGACCAATGGGTTCATTTGACTCTAAAAGCCAAAGTTTTCTGACACTGAGGATCAAAGAAGAAAGTGGTTTTCTGTTGGGAGTCTGAGCTGCAGCAGCCAGGGCGTGTGACCCCCCCACCCCCCAGACAAAGGGCCACAGCTCCCACCATCGCAGCAATTCACAGGGGTCCATTCCAGCTCCGCTCTCCATAGAAACACATCCACAGTGGAGCCAGGGGCCCCGGGGACGTCAGCACGAACCCAAACACTAATTTGTCTCATGGCGACACAGAAAAGGACCCTCCTGTCCTCACAGTGTGTGTTTGCTTCTCTCACACACACACACACACACACACACACACACACACACACACACACACGTCAGTGAGGACAGTGATGAATGGATGACCTGCACAAACACAGCTCTGCCCCGCCCCCCGTCTTTACACCAACAGAACTTTCCCTCCAATCACAGCCTGCAGTGACCCCCAGGGTTACAGAAGATTTAAACTGCTTCCTGGTTGGGTTTGATTGGTTCAAGGCGTGGAGGAAGAGCTTTAAAATGAAGTCAATCAGTTCTATGATCTGAAGCTATAGCAACACAAACGTGATCACCTGGAGACGCCGTCACAGACCGACAACGTCCTCTCATGCTTATCTTAGCGCCACTGCAGAGGAACCAGCGTGGGAACACAGAACAGGGGCACTGGAGGATTGTGAGAAGTTGTGCGTTGGCAATGTTGTGTTTAGATGCGGCGGTGTGATTACTGCAGCGGGGGCGGAGCTTCGTCTGAGCTGCATCGCCTGGCGGCACTGATGAATAATGAAAAACCTTTTCCTGCCTGAGATCCACATCCCCCACGGAGGCTATTAGCCCCCCCACACACACACTTCAGACCTGCTACAGTTAGTCAGCTCTACACTGTTCCCTCACATCATCACCTCTTAAACCTGTGAACTAGTCAGTTAATTAACTAGTTGATCAATAAACTAGAATCTCATTAAAAGCTCATTTACCAGTCCTCATTTTTCCAGCTGCTGCTGAAAGGTGAAGATTTTCTGTTTTGTGTTTTCTTTGATCACAAGCTGAATATTTCAGATGTTTTATTGATTGAATATTGATTATTGGAGAAAACGATCACATCTGATTGATCAGTGATGAACAGGATTAAAGCTTCAGATCTGAACGACCATGAAGCTGAGTCCGATGTTAACGAGCTCTCTGTAAACACTCCCCGACCTTTGACCTCGCCTGACCCCCAGCCCTGCCCCCTGAGGGGCCAACAAAGGAGCCCAACACTGGACGATGTCTGAGGACTCTAACCACCCCCATGACCCCAGGACTCTTTGAGCTTTTGTTTCAGCTGAGTGTTGACTTAGAGCTGAAAAGGCTCCATCCTTAAATCACAGTGATGAACTGGACACAGACTCAATTCAGGGGCCTTGAAAGAGACCAGGTCCTCATCTCACGAGAAATAAAAACCACCTGAAACCTCTGACTTTATTGTCTTCACCCTGATGATCATCAATATGTTTTTTGTCAGTTGAAGGTTTAATGTGTCAGATGGTTTTAATTCACGTCTCTTTGTGCATCAGAGTGATGAAGGTTTCAGGAGACTCGGCTCTGAAAGGGTTAAAAACCTGTGGTTAAACAAACAGCCGGAGACACTGGTGTAGTGACGAGACAGCGAGTCAGGAGGGAGACGTCTGAGAGGAAACAGCCACACAGAGGATCATAAAAAGTTTTCACAAAGAGAAATATTAATGAGCAGAGACTCCACTTTCTCCAACGAGCTTCAAGGGGGAAATTTAACCAGTCAGCGTTTCACAGGCTGAGGCTCGGGATTCAAACACACGAGCTAAGTATAACAGACCGGAGAGCGGCAGCGTCATCACTCACCCGTCTGAGTCCTGGTAGTTCACATTCAGCCTCTTGGTGGAGCCCAGCAGCTCTGGAACACACAACAACACACAACATGAAGGTCTGAGCCATGTGAGGCGTTTACAGCAGTGAAAGACATTTTACAGCAGTCAAATTCTTCTGTTACCATGGAGACCATTTGTTTTTTTCTTTTTCTTTAGTTTGGTCTCTTATGTTAAGTGATTTAAGTAAAAATATAAGACAAGGAGAAAACCTTAAATATTTAAGTGAACATTTAAGGAAACCTTATGACATAAGACAGAGAAAAGGATCAAATCCTCTTCTTGAAGAAGCTGGAAAGAAAGACTCCAAATCAGTGATTGATTAATTTGCTGTCAATCGTAGCAGCTCTTTTTGGCCATTTTAGGAGAGGAGACAGGAAATACAGGAGGGACCTGAATCCTGTATTTCATGGATCTGGATCCTGCAGAGTCCAGTTCATGTCTCAGACAGTGACTGACTCATCTCTGTCTTCAGGTCTGGTGGAGTCAAAGTCCACTACATTGGGTCGTGATGGCTGAACCACTCACTGGGCTGATGTCTGATAATCATCATATTGATCAGCTGATCAGTCCGACCTTCACGTCTCTGCTCCCTGTGCACTGAACCACAGAAACACACATTTGGACTGAACAGCGACAATAAGGTGAACAGCTCTGGTGAGAAAGTTTTAATGATCCTTTACTTAATTAATGAGCTAAGACAAGTTCACTCAGTGTGTAAATAGACTGAACGCAGCAGGTTCACTGAGGTAAAGTGGTTGTGGTTTGGACGTGAGCGTGACTCTTGACCTGGAGGCTGTTGACACTGTGGGACGAGTGTGATCGGACAGAGGCCATGTTGTTTCTCATAGTCTCCCTATCACATGTGCCTCCTCTTGCTCTTCGTGATGTTTGAGCTTTAATCATTTTTCAGCTTCATCTGCTGAAGAAAATATTTCTCAGTTTAACCCTCAGTGTAACAGTAGCCACGCCCCCAGATTTTAGGGGGGGAGGACTCTGACTCTGAGCTGGAGGACAGGCTAAAGGGACCAGCCCTCCACAGTGTCCTCGTCCCACACAGGAACTAATCTTCATCGCTGCTCCACATCATCGTCCTCATTTAGTCAGCAGATAAGACAAAGACTTTGGACAAACACTTGCAGGGCTTCCTCTGTTCCTGTGCCAGCCTCTGGGGGTGGGGTGGGGTGGGGTGGGGGGGGCTGCGAGTCTTCAAACAGACCTGCAGCTTCAAACAAAACCATTATCTCTGAGTGACGCCATCACATACTACAGTCTGACCACAGGGGGCGAGATGACCTGAAACCGTCCGGCTGAACCCTCAGTCAGGTTGTCTCTGAAGAAGAGGATTGTGGGTAGCTGCCATGTCGTCCTCCTCTTTATTGCTCTGTGGACGCAGCGTTTGAGTCGGGACAAACAAAGGAGTGTGAGGCGTAGCCTGCAGACGTGTAATCACAGCTCTGATCCTCAGCGAGCGTCTAATTTTAGTCTCCACATTTTTACAACAGATTCTCTTTCAGCCCGAGATTCTGGTCCAGGACTTAGGGCCTGATCCCAGTTCCTGAAAAACCTCCTCCTCCTTCCTCCATCTTCCTCCTCCTGCATTCTTGTGGCAGCAGATCCACAGGACGTTCAAGTCTCAGCTGAAATTATAAGAGTCTGAGGCCCTGGAAGAGTCTGGAGCCGGGACAGACTACAGCTCTCACCTCCTTGCCTCCTCTCTCCTCTGTCTTCTCTCCTCCTGCTCTCCTCGTCTCCTCTCTCCTCTCATAAACAGGAGTATAAATAACCTTAAACAAATGTGCAGCAGATGATGAAGATGATGATGATAGCCTTCAGATGGCCGCTGGCTGCAATATTTAGCACTGACTGGCGACTGTTTCCTGTTGGAGGTCAGCGTGCCCGAGCTGTCTGTGTGGTGATGACATCACATCGTCCTCACTGATCTGTTTGACTGTTTTTTGCTACAACCGACAGGTTTTCCTCCCCATTCACTGCAAATTCAACCACACGAGCAGAAAGTCAGTGAAGTCTGGTTTCCTCCTCTGCTGCTGTTTGGACATGAAGGAAAAAAGGTGGAGCTGATCCTCCAGTTGCTGCCATCAAACCATAGAAGAAGACGGTCAACCTCCACGTGGTCTTTGATTATAACGCAGGTCCAGGTTCTATATTAATACGTATTATGTTAAGTATCAAAGGTCACAGTCACAGAGAAATGCTCACAGCCTGGATTCAGAAACTGAGCCTTAAAACCAGCCTCTGGACTTCTGGAACTTTGTGATGTCACAACAAAGCAGTCATCAACCTCAGTCACACCCACCTGGACCCACCATCCAACCTTACAGGATTTAGTTTCTGTGTTTACCTGAAATCTGCTCTATTTTTATTGGATCAGTCAGAAAACAGTCAGCCAATCAGAAGAGAGGCTCAGATCCTCTCCTCTGATTGGCTGACTGACCTGTTGTTCCTAGAGCTCAGAGCTCAACCTGAGAGGAGATGGAAAACTACACTGAGATGGTTTTTGGTTCTGAAAACCACAAACATATCTTCTGATGGAGATCAACACTTCAAAATAAAAGTATGAACATAAAAAAATTGAAATATGGACCTTTAATGTAAAATTTGGACCTTTAAAAAAAATTAGTTAAGTAGTGAAGATGTTTGAACTAGAGCTTCAGTCTCGAACCAAAGAGGTTTGTGTGTCTGTCAGTCTGACACTGTGTGTTATCAGTTTTAATGAGCAGAGTCCTCTTGGCTCTCCCTCCCTCCTGGATGCTCTCAGAGTGTCTGAGTTTTCATTTTTCTCTCTTTGCATGTGCTGATTTATTCCCATTAATTATAAAATCCAGGTCATTATCAAAGCAGCACTCCGACCCCCAGAGGAAACGCCTGCTGCGCCTCCCCGAGATCTTCCACACTTCAAACACTCTGTTGTTGGCAGGTTGAGGGGTGGTGGAAGTTAAGTCTGGAGGGGCGGGGGCAGAGATGTTAAAGATCATCATTTTTTAAATAATGGTCCATTTAGAGGAAAAGAGACCATAAAGCAGGGGATGGATTAGGGGGCGTGGCTACTGTGTGATTGACAGACTGTAGCACCCAATCAGGATAGAGTACAGAGCAGGTCAGCTCCACCCCTCACTCCTCCTCAGCTCCACCTTCTCCTCCAAAGATGGTTTCTACTGGTTTCAAAAAACCAAGATGGCCGACAGACAAATTACAAACTGGAGGCTTCAGAGCAGCAGCTCACAGACCGACGGTGGATTTGGGGGGGGGGCAGTTGGTCAGGTTATACTTTAGTATCTTGATGACCCCCATCATCTCTGATGTCATTCTCAACAAAGATGCTCCTCACAACTACAGAACTCCATAGGGAATCCTGCTGTTTTTATGTTTCCTTTCCTTCCTTCCTTTCCACTGAGCTGTGTTTCCTCTCAGGTGGAGTGAACTGAAGAAATGCACTAAAACAGGTGATAACATGAGGTCGCCAGTTTGACTCGTTCACTGGTCGGATGCTCTCCTGTATTTCCTGTCTCCTCTTTCTCTGTCAATTAAAGGCAAATTAAAAATCCCCCAAAATCATTTAAAATGGACAGAAAAGAGCTGCAATGACATCAAACTAATCAATGACTACTGAGCGAAGTCAGTGTCTTAACGTGACCATATAAAGTGTCATAATGATGTCATCACTAAGCAGACGTGGTCATGGGAGTGAACGTCAGTGTCTGTGTTTCTGTTGTTAGACTTGATCCAGTATAAACAGTCAATCACTGTTGTAAATTCACTGTAAATAAATATTGTATCTACGGAAGCCCTGAGAGGCCAAGTGAAAACATTTTTGATTGTTTTAAAAACACTTGAAATGTTTCGGCCACAAGAGGCTGTATATGTTTTTTTCTCCCCGAAGGAAAGTGATGTTTTCTCCTGAGGCTGAACTGAGTGTGACTAAAACAAACAAAACACTTGTCTTGTCCCTCTGGGCTCCCGTAGAGCTCTCGGTTCTTCTCTTTCTGTATTTAAACACGGTTGTGCACGAGCTACAGCGTGTCAATGTCGCGGTGATAACGATATTCATCTTACACAACTAATTATTATGACATCATGATGTCATAAGTACAAATGCAGGTGTGATGTGTCAGGTCTGACTCTGAAACAAGCCAGACCCTGTGATTCATCAGCTCAGCAGGATCCTGTGTGAAAAAAAACAGAGCAGTGTCTCCTGTGGATGTGAAACCTGGAGCATGTGTTTGGTTTGGACTCGCTGTGCGTTATTGAATCATTACAGGGAAAAAAAAACTCTTAATTCTCTTCAACTGCTCTGATGTTTCAGAGGTTTCCTGAAGCAGCTCGGTTCATCCATGTAATTATGAACGCAACTTTTATGAATTATTAAATGTAAATTAAATTATTAAAAGTCTAAAGGTAGATGTTAAAGGTCCATATAGTTTAAGTCCACAGAGAAATGCTCACAGCCTGTATTCAGAAACTGAACCTTAAAATCAGCCTCAGGACTTCTGGAACTTTGTGATGTCACAACAAAGCAGTCAACGCCATTAGCCACACCCCCAAGCCCCGCCCACCAACCAGCCAGCCTTGCAGGATTTGGTTTTCTGAAATCTGCTCTGTTCTTATGGGATTCTCAGAAAACAGTCACCCAATCAGAATCCATTTAATTCACTAAATATTAATCACTTGATCAAGAAAATTATTGGTGGGTTTATCAAAGTGAAATGATGATTTGCGTCAGTGATTAATTCTGCTCCACTTCTACTTACAGATTGGTTAGTGGCGATTTTAGCTGAAATGATTTGTCACGGTTTTTTAGATAAAATGCTGTATTCTCTGGTTGGTGTCTGTCAAGGAAATGACTCATCAATTAATTGACAAATTAACATAATGAAAATGATCATTAGCTCCATAGTTGGATTTACAGGAGGAGTCATGTCTGAATCTTTTCTTTTCCCTCTAAAACCAAAGTTTGTTACCAGGAGACATTTAACTAAGAGGTCTGTGTGTGTGTCTGTGTGTGTGTCTGTGTGTGTGTCTGTGTGTGTGTGTCTGTGTGTGTGTCTGTGTGTGTGTCTGTGTGTGTGTGTCTGTGTGTGTGTCTGTGTGTGTGTCTGTGTGTGTGTGTCTGTGTGTGTGTCTGTGTGTGTGTCTGTGTGTGTGTGTCTGTGTGTGTGTCTGTGTGTGTGTCTGTGTGTGTGTGTCTGTGTGTGTGTCTGTGTGTGTGTCTGTGTGTGTGTGTCTGTGTGTGTGTCTGTGTGTGTGTCTGTGTGTGTGTGTCTGTGTGTGTGTCTGTGTGTGTGTCTGTGTGTGTGTGTCTGTGTGTGTGTCTGTGTGTGTGTGTCTGTGTGTGTCTGTGTGTCTGTGTGTGTATGTGTGTGTGTGTGTCTGTGTGTGTCTGTGTGTATCTGTGTGTTTCTGTGTCTGTGTGTGTCTGTGTGTGTGTCTCTGTGTGTGTGTGTCTGTGTGTGTGTGTGTGTCTGTGTGTCTGTGTGTTTCTGTGTCTGTGTGTCTCTGTGTGTGTGTGTCTGTGTGTGTGTGTGTTGGCTGCAGCAGTGAGCGTATTTGTGTGTTGGAGCTTCTGGATTTCCCTCCTTCTGCCAAAACCTCAGGCCAGGAGAGGAGGCGATGAGGGGGGGAGGAGGAGGAGGAGGAGGAGGAGGGGCTCATGTTTCACTCGACTTCATCTCTGTCTGAAACGTTACGTCCTGTTAAGAACAGTCTGACACCGCCGGCGACCCCCCGTGGACGCTGCGGCCATGTTGTTTACATTCCTGTGGAGCCCGTGGAGCTGAGGGTGGCGGCGTTGGGCCGGTGACGGCGTTGGGCCGGGGACGGACGACTGAGGCTCTTATCGGCTCTGCTGTGACAGAGACGTCGGTGTTATCAGCCTGTTCTCTTCAGCTGATAAATGAGGTTTTAACGAAGCAGCAAGGAGGCGCCAGGCTGAACCGGCGGCGAGGAGCAGGACAGATATGGAGGGTTGGTTGTTGACCTGTGACTCCTGATCATCTCCATTATTGATTGATCTGAAGATCAATATCTCTGATTGATAAAACTCAAACTATAATTTCTTGTCCTAAACCTGAAGATTTTGGTTTTGAAGTCATGAGTAAAAGTCAGTGGTCCATCCTCTGGGGAACATGAAGGTCTGATAAATCCTGTGATGTTTTCAGAGGTTAGACCCTAAAACTGAAGCTGTGAGAGGAGGTTGAATCACATCAGTCTGGATCCTCTCTTTTCTCTCAGTCTCTCACTTACAGAGTTTGATGTCTTCCTCAGGGGGGAGGTGGGGGAGGTGGGGGAGGAGGGTGGGGGGTTCTCCTCTGTGAAACAATAGTGTAGGGACAGGAAGTGCAGAAGGGGCCTAGCCAGAGTCCTGGCTTTGTTCCTGAGAGCTGCTCCACCTCGAGAGCCTCCGTCAACACAAAACACCCCCCAACATCTTCCTCCCTCCTCTTCCTCCGACAGAGTCAGGGCCAGGTTACAGCTCAACGCCTCCATGACACACACATGAACTGTTATTGTCATGAAGAAGAAGAAATGATCATATTCTGGTATCACATATAGTCTGGATTTTACAAAATAAAAGTTAACAAGAACAAAATGTAATTTAACTTTGTTTTAAAATTTGATTCTGAAGATATTTGTACCTAAAATTCTAAAAAATTCTAAAAAAATCTTTCCACCTGAGGATCAAACCCAGGACCTTTCTGCTGTGACCACGTCAGCATCAAATCAGAACTACAACAGCTGCAGCTGCTGATTATTGTCACGTTGATTCATCTGTAGACCTCATTATAGATGAATTGATTCATTAATGATGTCAGACCAGAGAATCAGAGAGAGAGAGAGAATCAACTGAAACCTCCGACACGACGGACGCAACAGGAAGTGATCGGTTTGACGGTGATGTCGTCACCATGACTGAGACTTGTGGTGCGTTCAGTGACATCTGGACTGTGCCTGGATAAGTAAGTGATAAGTAAATGCCACATTAAGAGACCATTTCTTATCTTGCTGTATCAGCTGAGCTTCTTCACTTTGGGCCCCAGTTCGATTCCCGGTCGGCTGGGCTCTTTGCTGCTTTGACTTTCTAATCTCATTTCCTGTTGTGTCACTGAACTATCCAATAAAGACATTACACGGATGTTTAGGAGTTAGATGGTCTCTGAGTTTTATTTTAATGGTAAAGTCTTTGTTCTAAAAAATGGTGAGGACACTGGTTTTAGTGACATTAGAACGTAGGAGGTTTAAATGGTGCGAGAGGTTAAAGATGACAGTGTGAGCAGT
>JANJOY010003780.1:0-13414 GCA_038496675.1 Rachycentron canadum
AAACACTAACACTTCACACGGTCGAGCTAACGGCTAATGTTAAGCTATCAGCTTTGTCTCAGTTTCCTGTCCCCAGGTAAAAACACAGCGTGCACCTGTGTGACCTTCGCCTCCTCGTTAACCAGCTGTTTGTCTCTTCCAGCTGTGGAGAGGTTCAGTCTGACACACCTGCCTCTCTCTGTGCATCGGTTCCTCTTCAGCCAATCAGAGGAGCTCGTGGTGGCTCACCTGGTCCTCAGAGCGCTGTTTGGAGCCTTGAGCGGCTCAGGTAACATCACACCTGTTTACCTGACAGCTGGTGTTAACTTGTCTTCTTCGCACTGTTTACATTCTCCATTAAGACCATGTTGTTTTGTTTTGTTTCGTTTTTATTACTTTATATTATTATTTAGATTTAGTTTAAATGTTTCATTTCATTCCTTTCATTTGTATTATGTTTTAATGAGTATTTAATTTTTTGTGAAACACACTATTATTGTATTTTAATTTAATTTTAGTTTTTTATTTATTTGTACTAATATTGTTCAATAATGTTTAACAATTTAATTTGTAAGTGTTTTTATTTATTTAATTTATCACTATAAAATCATTAATCCATATAATCTTTCATTAATTTGTTTCTTTACGTTTTCACTTTTAACATATTATGATTTTTATTTTTTGTAATATTTTTATTATTTGATTAACACATTGTTTGATTTGTAATAAAATTATTATAAATGATTATTTATAGCAACTACTCAGCAACTATTTAAAAGTTTTTTGTGTTTATACATATTTTATTCATTTTATTTGAAATATAAAAACCTATTGTACTATTCTTGTATTTTTTCTTTTATTGATTATTTTATTTTTATTTCAAGTCCAAGTGTTTTTGTTTCATATTATTAATTTTAATTAAATTAATTCTGACCTGAGTTTGTTGTTAAGAGCAGTTAATGTTCTTTATCAAATAAAATAATGTTCTGTCTCATGTTTCTGTTCCTCTCCATCCTTCAGTCCTGTTCCTGGGTGTCGCTCACAGTCTCCCTCTGACCTTTGACCTGAAGCTGGCAGCAGGATGTGTGTTTGTCGGTGAGCAGAGGTCACGTGAATTACACATTTTAAGACATTTGAAGCATCTGACTGACACGTGTCGGTCTGTGTTCCAGGTGTGTGTGTCGTGGGCGGGGCATTGTCGTCCTCCTTCAGATGTTCAGTCCTCCTGATGTTTCCCAGCATGCTTGGCTCCCGAGGCCGATCCTACCTGATGTTGTTGATCCTGTCTGTGCTCCACAGAGGTAAACACATAAAGAATAAAAGTCATAAATTAAAAGTGAGTCATGGGTGGTCAGTAGGCCACAGGTGGACTGGAAACAAATTGAATCTTAAGATCAGTTTTGGACTCAGAGGGAACCAGTGAAGGGCAGCAGGAACTGGTCTGATGATTCAAATCCAGATCCTTACAGTTTTTATCTCTTGCAACCACAGACTTCATATGTGGCTCCTCCTGGGTTTGTGAACAGATATATACCAGTTACAGAAGTGAATGAATCTGACTGAACATTGGACTGCTCCATCAGCCAGTCAGGTGCAGTCCAGCAGGTGTCACCAGTGAGACAGGTTGACAGGTGACACCTGCTGGTGAAGATGAAGGATGACGTGTCATTGCCACTGTAGCACTAAGATCAGTGTTAGGTATTGATCAGTGATAGATCTAAATGTTAACAGTGAGTTTATTATTGAACAGACCTGATACAGATCATGTAGATCAGACTCAGTGTCTATAAGCTGCTTCGTGTGGTGTCTTGTAGATTGTTTATGTGCGTTGTGTTACATTGTGTGTAGCTGACAGTGTTGGGTTGTGATGCATTAGATGGTAGTAACATTGTGTTGCATTCTCTCTGTGTCATGATGTCATCACAGGACCGGTCTCCAACATCCAGAGTAACATGGAGACAACTGCTCTGTCTCTGAGCTGTAACCTGGACCTGCAGGTTCATCACAGCAAGTTACTGTGGCGAGGCGCCGTCACGCCATTTCTACACATCACTCAGGAGCTCATGGTGATACACACAGACGGCACTGCTAACTTGATTATCAGTGTCTAAACATCAGGGGGTTGGGCTGTGTGAATCACTGATCTGACTGTTTCCTGTTCAGGACGGGAAGGTGGAGCTGGAGGCGGAGGCTCTGGATGTCAGCAGGAAGTTTCAGAGCATCAGAGATGAAGTCGTCCTCCAGTACGGATACGACCGCTTCAGACCTCAGCACCCAGAGTCAGGCAACAGCACCCAGGAGCAGTTCACTACAAAGACCATGATGCAGTGCGACAGTGAGTCAGGTTCTTACATTCAGTACTGGACTGTGGACAACCAGGATCCTCAGTCTGAGGTCCGATCCTGGTGCTCCCAGCTCTTCACTGCTGACTCCTTCAGCTCCTGTTGAGGAGTCTAGGACCAGTTTTTCTGTTGTGGTTTCTGTGAACTGCAGCCTCTCTGGTGTTCAGGTGTTTGTGATGAATCCTCCGATGAACACCTGTCACCTCTGATCTCTGTATGTCATCCAGGTGTGGTGGAAGAGGGTGTGCAGCGCTGCTCTGACTGGTTCAGACGAAGGTGGGCAGAGTGTATGAAGGTGATACCTGTCCCTGTCATCAACCACATACTGTGTGTCTCCATGAAGTTCCACTTCCTGTGTGACATCATGAGAGGTGAGGGGTCACATGTGTCAGGAGGCTGGTGGAGGCGAGGTATCAAATTATATTTAGACATTAAAAATCCAAACTGAACTGTCCTGTAAGGGATCTGAAGTTCTGAGCTGACAGCCAGTCTTTGAAGATAAAGAGAAATTGACGACTTCTTCCTCTCCCTCCTCTCCTTCCTCTACTCCTCCTCGTCTTCCCTTTTCTCCTATCTCTCCCTCCTCCTCCCTCACCTTCTTTTCTTGTGTCAGTGATGACTCCATGGTGCAGGGAGCAGATTCCTGTGGAGGGAAACTTTGGTCAGCTGTTTGATAAGTTGAACCTGTCCATTGAGCTGTTGTCCAGAGAGTTCAGCACCGAGCTCGTCCTGCAGGTCTGAGCCACACAACGACTTGATCCCCTTTCCTCCAGCAGCAGGACGCCCTCTGTTAACTGACCTGTGACCTCTGACCTCCTGCAGGAGCAGCAGCAGGCGGTGCTGGGTGGGGCTCTGACGGAGCAGGAGATCAGTGAGTCTGTCAGAGGATCTCTGCAGAGACTGAGGAGAACCACGGAGCAGCTGCTGGACGGCCTGCAACTGCTGCTGTCCTTCACCTTCCTGTCCATCTTCACCCAGTGAGGGGGGGGTTCTATATAAAAGTGAACACATGAAAAGTCCAGAGGTCAATGTCAATGTGGTGACAACACAACCTCATCTTCCTGCTCCTCCTCTTCTTCAGGGCCTTTGGTTACCTAAGACAGTACAGGAGGGACATTCGGTTTGACAACGTCTACATCACCACCTACTTCAGACAGATCGATGCCCGCAGGAGAAGAGCGGTAACATCATCATCAGTGTTGTCATCAGTGCTTCACACTGATTCCCAGTTTGATCTAATCTGTGGTGCATTCAGGGACAGCGCTGTCTGCTGCCACCAAGACACTTAGACAGGAAGAAGCTGATTGATCTGTGGAGCCTGAAGATTCATCCTGAGGAGTTCAAACAAGTGGTGAGTTCAAGTGTCTCTGTTCATGTTTTTCAGCTGTCAGGCTGGTCAATAACTGATATTGATCACTTTATCCCACAAGTAAAACTGATTTTATAAGATGATTGTTTTAATTAATGTATTTACATTTTAATTAGAACTTGAGATGCAGCTACTTTCAATTAGGTCCTCAAACCAAATAAATACACAAAGAAAAATATCACATACACAACACAAAACAAACATACGGTGGTCCTGAGGGGTCAAAACACAACACTTTATTGAATGGAATTTAATGTGTGTGTGTGTGTGTGTGTGTGTGTGTGTGTGTGTGGTCAGATGTCAGGTGTTTTTCAGGTGTTGTCGATCTCTCTGCTGTGCGTCGTCCTTCTGACAGTCGACTTCTCTCTGTTCCATGTTCTGGACGTCGTCAGCAGATACAGCTTCACCCAGTTCAACCTGACTAGTACACACACACACACACACACACACGCACAAAAATCAGTTTGTTTAAATAAATGCACCACATGAGAGTGACTGATGTCCCCCCTAAAGGTTTGTGGGTAATGATGTCCTCTCTGCAGGCAGTCACAAGGTGGACATCAGAGTGGGTGGGGCTTCCATGATCGCCCGCCTCCTGAGGAAGATGATTTCAGCCTTTAACAGCTCGTCCAGCCTCCACATTCACGCTGACAACCAGGGTAGTTCAGAGGTCAAAGGTCACACAGAAGTTGTTTGTGATTGTCATTAACACAAACATTTGCTGTATTAAATAAATTTTGGCAAATATATTTTAAGAGTGATATCCGATATGTAGTTATTGATTGAATGAACCTTTATTAAAATATAGAATTGAAATAAGTAATTGAAACTAATTCATATAAAACTTTACATTATTCTGTTATTTTCTGTTGTAGATTATTTTATTTCTTCAAACAAAATGTAGTTTTTCTGTTTTTAAAAATTTTCATGTAAAATGAATTTCACTGCAGTGAAGTCAACAAAATAAAATAGAATGAAACTTTTTATTTTATTCATTTTAATATTTTTTCCTGTGTTGTTTATTATTTATTTAAACTCCCCCTCCCCCAGGCTGTGTGTCTCCCCCCTCCTCCCCCTCAGCAGCTGTGTATGTGAGCTGTGTGTGCTGTGTCCTGTTGGTGGCGCTTTTCAGCTGCCTTCAGGTTTACACCAACCGCCTCCGCCGGGTCATCGCCAGCTTCTACCACCCACAGGTACACACTGGTTAACACACACTGGTTAACACACTAAATCACACTCATATTACGGAAGCACATGATACTAAAGTTTGTCTTAATGATTCAGTATCTAATTGATTGATTCGTGATAGTAACTTGATCAACATCTGTTTGATCAACTCCTGAGGTTGATCAGTGTCTGTTCTGTTGGTCTGAACATACATTACACTGTGATGTCACTTCCTCTGCCACTGATGATGCCATTCCCTCTCTCTCTCTGAGCTGCAGTAGATCTGATCTAAGAACAGATTAATGTAAGAGCCTTAGAGCTGAGCTGTGGTAGAGAGACACTGAGACACAAAGAGAGAGGGAGGATCAGGTTTTCTGATACATTCACTGATACACTTCACATATAAATGATATAGCTCATTCACACTTTACCTGGAGCTACCTGCTGATGTCACTGCCCTGACGAAGTCCACATCTACAGAGTCCAAGGAAGAAACCAGTCCTCGTCAGTCCTGAAACTGGTTTCAAAGATCAGCAGGACCCTGATGGACTCCTTCATTTTTTATTGGGCTGGTTAAATGTCCCCTGCACTGTCCACATGACATCCCACAGCCTCCTTAACAAGACCAAGACCTGTGGACCTGATCCACAGTCTCGCTAGAGTCCAGGGGCCCAACTGGTCTGAGTTCTGTTCACGAGAAACAGTTAGTTAATTAAAAATGATTCCTGATGAACATGTACCTGATGTATGTGTCTCAGAGGGAGAAGAAGAGAATCCTGTTCCTGTACAACCTGCAGATCCAGAGACAGATCTCCTCCATGGAGAGGAATCGCAGGGCGAGTAGGAGGACGGTGAGTCGCTCTTCGATTAGCATGATTGTAAAGCCACTCAGGCGTTAGTTCAGGTCTTTTATAAAACAACCTGTGTTCAGGCTGAGGTTTAACACCCCCTGCAGCTCCAGCCCAGGCAGCTACTGGTTTCAGCTCAGAAAACAGATTCATTCAAGGGTTTAAGATGTTAAAGGTCTATACAGTCTAAAAATAGAGAGAGCCAATAGGAGTGTCCCATGTAGAGACGTGACTCTAGACGTCTCTATCAATGATGGAGGATGAGAATGGATGGATAAACACACAGAAGTAAAGCAGCAAAGCTCCAGTCAAAGGCTCAGACTGATCCAGATCTGAACTAACTTCCTTCATGAGTTTATCACTGAAGTCAGTGTCACACAGGACAAATCAGGGCTTGTTAGAAAGAGCTGATTCTCTAGTTGAAGGAGAAACAAAGAGCTCAGAGCATCAGGAGAACAAGGCTCTGAAGACCTGATGGAGGAGGAGGCTCTGACCTGATGGAGGAGGAGGAGGCTCTGAGGAGGGTTTTGTCATTTGTCAGAACTCTAACTTTGCAATGTCACAACAAAGCCCTCAGCCATGGCCCCAAGCCCCACCCACCTGAACCTACCATCCAATATATTTTTATTGGATCACTCAGAAAACAGTCAGCCAATCAGAAGAGAGGATCAGAGCCTCTCCAAACCTTCACAGAGTCTTTGGAGCGATGGACATTTCTCGTGTTGTTTTGTTATGTGCTGCTGACGTTCATGTTCTCCGTGTGTTGACAGGAGGACCGGTTTTGTGTGGCTCAGGTATGTTTGAAACTCTAATAATAATCAGATATTTTATCCATAAATTGTCTCAGTGTAACTGAATAAAACAGTTTTATTGTCTCAGACCTGCATCTATCAACAGTTTAGTGATGGATGTGTTGATGTTTCATTGATGCCACTGTGTTGTGGCGTCGTGCTGCGTAATGAGGTGCTTGGCCTGTGCTGCTGCTGCTGCTGTTAAAGTTGTCCATGTTGTTTATGTTGTCATTTATGTTTTTGTGTCATTTATCGGCTTATTACATTTATTTTTATAGATTTATAGAAACATATATTGTCTTTTATTGATTGGTTGTAAATAAGCTGATGAAGTTTTCTTCTTCTTCTTCTTCAGTTTTAACGCCTGAGTTTTTGTTCATAAATTTTTTTCTATTTTTTAAATAAAGATTAAACCCCTGTGGCTCTGCAGGTGTTTCAGTCTCTGAGCAGGTGTGGGTGTCGCCTTTTTCGTCCTCCCAGACATGAAGAGTCCGACTTAGAGGAGACATATTACGACCACGGTTAGACCAGAACAGGAAGTGGACGAGGGAGAGGACCTTCATCTCTGCTCTCAATAAAAACACTTTGATTCAGCAGCTAATTGTCATGTTTCCGTCTCCTGATCAAAGAGGAAGTCAGCAGGAAGGTGAGGTGTCATGTGACCATAACGTGAACCCACATCAGAGCAGTTTCCACAGACCCAGGCCCCCAGGATCAGGATCAGGACCAGGCTCAGTATAAAGAACAGGATCAAATAAAACTGCAGTTTTCACTTTGTATAAACTGAATCAATCGCCATGAACTGGCCTGACCCTGAACCAGGAGCCTTCTGGGGCTGTGGTGTTGCCTCAGCCTATGGGGGCTCTGGAGTCCCAGGGATCCAGTAAATGATAAACAATAGAGAAACAAGAACAACAACACAACATCAGTACAGACAAATGTAACTAGTTCTTATTCTAGTCCTGGTCCTGGTTCTTGTTGTGGCAAAATATCTGGAGAACTGCAGAAGGTTTGTCAAACATCAGGAGCGGAGCATCACGAGTAGTTGTCCAGTGTCCACCGTAGCTGCAGCAGAAGCTTTGATCACTGTCTAATCACTGTGTGTGTGATCAGATTAGACATTAGTTATGTCACCAGCTGATCCAGCAGCACGTGCAGCTCTCACTTCATTCACAGTTTTAATCTGCTCCTCAAACAAACTGGTGTACTCTGGTCCAGCACCTCTGCAGACAGGTGTCAGCTGCTCCTGTCCTGATAACAGCAGATCCACAGTGAGCACACAAGTGAAGCAGAACCAGCAGAACCAGGTGACTGAGGTGACGAGAACAGGAAGAAGTTCTGATTGACTCAGTTTATTATGTCCTGCTTTTATGATAGTGGGTTGAATAAAAAAAATGTATTTAACTTGACTAAATTTGTGAATAGATGAATCCAATTTATTTATAATGTAAATCTGATTACTGAGCCTGGCAATACAAGTGTTTAGTTGTGGTTAATAATTATAGTTTTACTTGTATATTTTACCTTTAAAAACTGATCCTCAGGAACAAAAAGGTTTTGTAGTCTTATCTGAAAGTTTTTGAATTTTATCATATTGGTTGTAAATTGAAGACAATTGTATGAGGTTGTCTTGACAAAATGTTATAAAAATTAGAGGAAGAAAGATTGAATCCGTTGATTGAATGTAAATGAAAATATAAGATTTAAAATTGTTCTTTTGACGCCAGTTCGTTGACATTTATTTTGAAGGCCAGATCGTGGTGTTTCCGGTCTTTTCGGTAGCTCCGGTTAGCTTCACCTAGCTTGACGACATGTCCGTTACCTCCCGGTATAAACACAGAGGGTCTGTGTCCCTCAGTGATCAGCTGCTCCCGGGTCCCTCAGGGCGGAGAAACCGGGCTCTCCGGTGTCTGAGCGGACAGGACCGACATTAACCCACCGAGTCCGCCCGGTTCCAACGGTAGTTTTTCGGGGCAGAAACTGTTTTTGCCACAGCTGCGCAGATAAGGGAGCGGAGTAACGGAGGACCGGAGTAACGGAGGACCGTAGACCGGACGGTCTGCCCGCTACAAACCAGCGAAGTGACGGTCACTTCCCCGCCTGCCGCCCGGCTGCAGCAGCTCTGACCCGCGCCTTTCTGTGGATGGTACCGGGGAAAGTAGCGGCATGGAGTTCCGGCGGAGCCTCCCGCGGTGCTCCCACACGGTGAGGTAACGGGAGCCGGTTACCTCGCACTCACCCCCTCAGAGCAGCGACCTGTTGCCGGTGACGCAGAGAGGATGAGCGGAGCCGCCGCGACGTTACTTCTGCTGCTGTTCAGCGGCTGTGCTCCCTTCACTGCCTGCAGGTCCCTGAACGCACCGCAGGACGGAGGGGTTCTGCCTCCGGACGGTACCGACGGTCTGACCGCGACCGTGACAGGTAACAGCAGCCTGACGACAGAGAAAACATTAGTGGAGAGAAACGGGACGTTAACAGGTTTGAAGTACCTGGAGTATTGGTGTTTTCTGATACTTCTTCTTTAGTGGTTGATCAGTACAATCATGGCCAGGTGTATCAATAATGAATAGTACTGTCCCCTCAGATTCATCTAGTGACTCCTTCGGAGGGGCCCAACCCCCAGGTTGGGAACCCCTTAATGATCGGAGCATGTCAGAGAGCCACACGAAGTACTTGTACTGTGGTACTGTAACTACAGGAAGTACTGTAGTTAACTACAGGAAGTACTGTACTTACTGAAGTAATAGACCATAAAGCAGGGATGGTTAGGGGGCGTGGCTACACTGTGATTGACCGACGCACAGTCACACCCAATCAGGATAGAGTACAGAGCAGCTCAGCTCCACCCCTCACTCCTCCTCAGCTCCACCTTCTGCTCCAAAGATGGTTTCTACTGGTTTAAAAAACCAAGATGGCCGACAGACAGATTCCTTGATCTATGCTCTAACAGCTGCTGTGAAACAACGCACTGTTTAAATAAAGTTGGATTGAATAAAGCTCATCGTCCCCCTGAAGCAGATGTGTACCTGTGTGACATCACAACATCACAGTGGTGTAGCTGAGAGGTGGGTGTGGTCTGGTAATAACACCACTCTAACCCGTCCTCCCAGTTGACCCAGTAAGAACCAGCTGAGTGTCTGTGTGTCCTCAGGTGTGGACAGACGGCGGCGCTCCCTGCTGGAGAAGATCCGTCCCTTCGTTGTGGTGGGTGGACGGAGACAGAGCCTGGCTGAAGCCTTACAGGTCAGAGACAACCACTGACTCATACTGGGTCTCATTGGGTTTGATGGTCCATGGCCTGTGTTCTACTGGTTTATTTCATGGCTCTACTGGTTGTTGGTGGACTAGGGGTCCTTTACACCATTGAACTGGTTATTACTGGTTATTACTGGTTATAACTGAGTGTGTTTGTGCTGTTGTACTGGTCCTGATCCCAGTTTCCATCAGCAGAATCTGGATGTTTGGGATGGGTGGGACACACACACACCTGACACACACGCACACACACACACACACACACACACACACACACGCACACACACACACACACACACACACGCACACACACACACACACACACACACACACACGCACACACACACACGCACACACCCTTCCTTTCCTCATTTGGGAAAACAAAAGCACCCCCCCCACCTGTTCCCACAGTTACCTGATAGAGTTATCTGTGTCAGGGGCTCATGGGAGTTGTAGTTCTTCCTCCACAGATTAGCTGCAGTGTTCACAGTTGGACAGTTTCCAGTTTATTAGGTACAGCTGTAAAGACTGGTGTTATTTTAAAGGTGCAGTTCTATGTGTGTCTGTTAATGTGTCTGCACCTTCATCATGGTTCAGGAGTCCTAGTGAATCTATTGGGCTGGTGGTCTTCATCAGGGTCAGACCGCACTGACCCCACACCTGCATCCAGCTGTGATGTAGCCTGAAAGTCTGTTAGACTCAGTCAGAGCTGTATGAGGCTTTCTGTCTGTGATCTGATGGATGTGGTTTGTAGAGTCTCTGGAGCGGACTCCAGTCCTCCTGACCATGAACAGGACTAAGGGGATTCTGAGTGGAATAGAGTCTGGTGTAGAGGAGGACCAGGACCCATTTCCTCCTGGTCCTCAGTCAGTCCAGACCAGACAGAGTAACAAGAGCGAGGAAGGAAGTTGGAACACTGACACTTTTCTCCAGGAGCTTCCTGCAGAAACACTGAGATCGGACTACAGTAGGGGGGGTGTTAGAGGACGGACACTTCCTGTGCAGCTGACAGAGGTTCTGAGATCATTTCCTGTAGAAATCCCCCTGATACCCTCCTATCCTGACTCCACCCAGCTGAGAGGAAACAAGGGGTAGAGGAGAAAGTGACAGAGTAAAGTTTGAATCAGATTAACGAGCTGTAGAGACATGTTCTCGAACGCACCGTGAGTCTCAGGCTCTCTGCGAAGCACTACATTCAACACACCATTAGAAAGGCTGCTCTAAACTATAACAAATGGCATTAGGTGACATCATGCAGCAGTGAGGGATCATGGGAGTTGTAGGCTTCTCCTGGTCTGGTTCCTTCAGGAGGTTCTGACCTGGACTTGGATTCTCCAGAGGTCTCCTCCTCTCCACAACAAACAGAGCAGCTGGTTCAAACCATAAAAGAGGATATGATGTCATCGACAGGCGACCAATGAGACACAACATTGGCATGATGAAAGTAACGTAACAGGTCTGGTTGTGTTCAGTTACAGAGTCGAACTTTAACGACAAAGAGAGACAGGAAAGTTGTGACATCACTGTCCAGACCTTTGTTAGCTCTCACTCTCCCTGTTCCCGCCCTTCCTCATCCTCATCCTCCCCTCTTCCTCCTCCAGTAGCTCTGACCCCCGCCCAGAGTCTCTGCTGCTCTGACATCATCTGGAGATCAGGCGAGAGACATGACCTCACCACAGAGAGAGAGTTTGAGGGAGAAAAGGGGGGGTAACAGATGGTGAGAGTGGGCGAGAGAGGCAGCAGAACACTGAGGAGTAAAAGAGAGAGAGGTGAGAGAGAAGCTTGTGTTCAGAAGCTTCTGATTGGTCGGTCAGAGTCAGACTGGAGGGTTGGTAGTTTGAGTCCCTGACCTGTTTCGTTCTGTAGGAATGATCCAACTGATCCCAGGTCAGACACCTGAGGGGGGTGGAGACAGGTAACCTCAGACTGGGAAGCTCCTCCCACAGCCTGTGAGGTTTCAGCCACCCCTTCAGGGACAGGTGTCAGGTTGAGGATCTTGTGTGGGTCCTCAGGTGGGAAGGGGCGTTGTCATCCGGTCATTGTCCGAACAGCTCCACCTTCCAGACTTCAGCTGTAGTTCTGGTTCCAGTCCCACCCAACTGAACTGAACATGACTCAGCCAACAACCCCCACCCAGGCACAAAGTACTGAGAGGGTGGAGAAAAAAAACACGCCTCAGAGGGGAATTCTGCTGCTTCTACAGGAAAACTCCACCCAGAGGATCTTTGATGTCAGAACCAGAACCACTTCAACGTTCTCTGGCGGAGCGACGCATGCACACACACACACACACACACACACACACACACACACACACACACACACACACCTTGACTTCCTGTGCAAGGAGGTTTCGGACAGGATGTGACTCCTCTTCAAAGAGCAGCTGCATTACAAGGCAGGAAAACACACTGATTGGTTAACGGATGTCCTTAGACCCTCCCACATCCTGAAGGACCAGGAAAAGAAACACTGATACACGTGTGTTTTATAATGATTATTGTGGTGTAATGTCAGTGTCTGTTTCTATGATTATGTGTTTATATTTCTGATCTTTCTATGTATTTTTTCTGTTTCCTGTCTGTTCCAGCACGGACACCCCGACCAGCTGCAGTGTGGCCTGGAGGTTGGAGGACGACTCTTCCTGCTGGATCTGGAGAAGAACCAGTGAGTCTGATTAAAACACTGACATTAAACACAACAGGAACTGAAAGGCAGAGACTCATCTGGTCTGAGTAACTGACCTGGTCTCTCTCTACAGTGACCTCCTGCCCAAACCACCCAACGTCTTCTACTATCTGCCCAACGGCACAGGAGTGTCTGTGAAAGCTGACCCTGTGGTGAGTCAGTGAAGGCAGCACAATGTGCAGAGCCTCAGTGTGTGTTCCAGCTGTAACAGATGTTTTGTGTTTGCAGACTCACTGTTATTACCACGGCAGCGTCAGAGGGTTCCCTCAGTCCAGAGTCGCCCTGAGCACTTGCTCCGGACTCAGGTCAGTAACCCCAGCACCTTCTCTGTGCTGTAGTGTATTGACCTCTCAGGGCCACCGTAGATGACTTTATCTGGTTCCTCAGGTCACGTTAATCAATCACATCATTATTGATTGTTATCACATGTAGCTGAGAAATACTGAAAAAAGAACAATGTTAGTTCAGATCTGGATCAGTCTGAGCCTTTGACTGGAGCATTGCTGCTTTACTTCTGTGTGTTTATCCATCCATTCTCATCCTCCATCTTTGATAGAGACGTCTAGAGTCACGTCTCTACATGGGACGCTCCTATTGGCTCCAGTGGGTGATGTCACAGCCAATCAGAGCTGATTTTTCATCATTACTGCTCCAAAGAATGAGCAGAACTCAGATCAGATAAAAAGAGAAACTTCAAATCAGCTCTAGAACAACACAAACACATGTGTGGAACTTCCTGTGTTGAAGTTTTCTTTGGTTATTCTGGTTTACAGTGTTTTTATCTAGAAAATAAGGAGAAATTCACTGTGTTTTTAGTTTCCTCTTGTTCTCTGAGCTACTATCCCCTATTACAGTGAACAGAGTCTTTACTGAGTCTCAGATATAATGAGCTGAGGTTGAGCTGAGTCTGAAGATGAGGAGACTTGGAGACATTTTAACTTTAAGGAAAAACAAAAAACAGAACGGAGTTAAACT
>JANJOY010003782.1:0-10802 GCA_038496675.1 Rachycentron canadum
ACACACTGAGCACACACACACAGACAGACACACACTGAGCACACACAGACAGACACACACAGACAGACACACCGTCCAAAGGTTGAAACTTGACCATTTCCTGTCCAACATAAAAGACTGATCAGGTGAAGCACATGTCAATTTGATTGACAGATACTTTTATTGATGTTGGTACAACTTAAACCTACTTTATTGGCTCCTGTCACATGACTGTTTCAGACCAATCACGATGGAGTGATGAGTGTAAATAGTGGGAAATTACCCTGAGACACTGTCTTTGTCTTTTATTGTTGTAACCTTTGCTGAGGTCACAGGTGATCAAACAGCTGTTTATCTCCACATCACCATGGTGATCCAGGTATGGTAGTTTCTGGGTCAGCTGATCAGTTTTCAGCAGTTTTCAGCTCTGTGTTTGGTCTCCTCCAGCTGCTGTAACATCATCAGCAGGATGGGCGGGGTTTCAACAGAGACATGTAGAACATGAACATCGAGACTAAACCAGACACCGATGACATCAGTCCAGCTGTTTAAGGAACCAAACATGGTCTAACTTCTCAGACACAAGAACGCGTCAACATTTCTTCTCCTGTCTCTTTACTCTGTTTACATATCTTCATCCCTTCAACATAAAAGCAGTGTGTGTGGAGGGGGTGGGTGTTCAATAATTCACATTTCACCTTTTCAGGCTTTGACTTTAATTACAAAGTGAAACCTCTGCTCACATCATGTGTGCTTCAGGGTCCTGGAGGGTCCTGGAGGGTTTGGGGACAGTCAGGCTGGTGGATGACGACTGCGACGAGGGTCTCGTCCTGGTGTCTGCTGATTGTGGAAGAAGTGGAGTGAAAGGAGGCCTCACTGTCGGACTCGTCTGACCCAGGTCGGTCCTGGTACGTCATGTCTGCTTCACTGACAGCAGCCAGAGCAGGAAATCAGACAATCAACGCTTTTTATGTGTGTACTTTTATTTATGTTCTACCAATAGATCAGTGATAGTGTTCAGGTGATCAATAAGAGTCAGGTCCTACCTGAGCTCAGAGTCAGAGGAAACGTTGTCTGTTCTCGTTGCTCGGACTCGACCATTGGAGCGCTCAGTCAGTCCTTGGCGTGTTGCCGTGGCGACCCTCCTCTTCATCAGGCTCCCGGCTCGAGGGTCAGTGAAGTGAGCGGAGTTCAGAGCTGCAGACAAACTCAGCTGCTCATCATCGCTGGAGTCTCTAAGTAAAACCAGAGTCCAGTTTAACACAGGTTCACAGGTGAGTCAGCAAAATTCAGCCTGAGTCAGTGATACTGAATATTTAGCTAATATCTGACTGTAGGTCAGAGTTCAGTAAAGTCAAGTCCAGTCCGCAGGGCTGAGTCAGCTGTGGAGAATTGCCACTTGTTGTCTGAACCAATCACAGTCGTCTGAGGCGGCGCTGAGCTGGCGGTCCTACAACAGTCTGAGAGGGGAACATGTGTGAAGTTGATGGTTCGATCGCAGGAGGATGCCGTCTGAATCTGGACCCAGTGTCACATCAGTAACATTCACGGGGCTCTGCTCGCCTCAGGCTGGACTGTGATTGGCTGCTTGTGTCCGTGTAGGAACACCAGAGGGTTTCAGCAGGAAGGACACACACTGAGCCCAGATCTGTCAGGCTACTGCTTTGTCAATGAGCCCTTGAGCAAGGCACTTACAGTCCCATAGAAACAGGAGGCTGGAACATGTGACTGTATTTACATTATATGAACCCTGTGATGTTCCATCAGTGACTCACAGCTCCTCCTCGCCGTCTTCTTGGAAGGTCAGAGGTCGCATGCAGACGACACACATGTTTCCCAAACTGTGGAAACAAGGCCGACAGTACAGGCCTGCGAAGATAAAGAGCAGCAGCGCATAAAAATGAGGAGTTGGAACGACTCAAGGAAAACATGTTGCTGGAGACAGACAGAATGTGAGATATTACACTTTTCATCAGCACAGCATTTAGTGAAACATCAGACTTACAGAGCTGTGTGGAAATAAACCAAAGGAAAGAATATCAGACTGAATTAATATTTATATTAAAGCTCCATATTTTTTATGAAAGGTCCATATTTTAACTTCATGTCTTTTATTTTGAAGGGTTCCATAAGGGGTCCTATAGCCATCAGAAGATATATTTGTCTTATAAGAACCAAAAACCACCTCAGTGTAGTTTTACATCTCCTCTTTCAGGCTGAGCTCTGAGCTCTAAGAACAACAGGTCAGTCAGCATTGCATTGTGGGATACCTTGTCCAGACCTTGTTGACATCCTGACCCTGTTTTCTAAGCAGCTCCATTTGTTTTTGGATAAACTGTGTCAATAACCTGAAGAAGTAACAGTCCTTAGCCCAGGACTCTCCAGGACACAAACAGGAGGACCTGGTCCTCAGTCTGGGTCCTTTCAGCAGAGGTGGACTGAGGTGCACTGAGATGGACTCTGAAGGGTTAACTGAACCAGACTGAGAGGAAAAGCCTCAAAGGTCTGAGCTACAGTTAGTCTGTTATCACACACACCCTCAGTACACACAGATACACCCTCAGTACACACACAGAAACACACAAACAGACACACACAGAGAAACACACACCTCTTGACCTCATACATATAGAAACTGTGTCTGTTCCTTAGACCAGGTCCTGTGAGGGACAGGGTCCCGAACTGGGACACAGCTGCAGACAGTCACCAGTTCACCCACAGGACACAGTGATGCTGTCAGGGACTATTTTCAGCAGTGGACTGATACATTCACCGTAGTCATCACTGATGCTGATGATGATATTTACCTGAACACTGGGGGACGTCACAGGTGACAACGTCCTCCTCTGACCTCATCACCTCCCCACAGGCCAGACAGGTGACTGATGGTGACAAACCCAATAGATGAGACAGGTGAGCTCCTCCAGGTAACCTGACACACACACACACACACACACACAGTATCACAACTCTCCCTGATCAGTCCTGATGTGACCAGATGTCAAAGCTCCATGTTTGTACCACAGCAGGAGGGTCTGAAGGAGACTCCTCCCTCCTCCTCCTCGGTCAGCTTGGTTCCTGACTGCTGACCTCCTCAGGGCCTCCCCCTCTGTCCTCCTCTGGTCCAGGATCTGCTGTCGGAGGAAGTGGATCCTCTCCTGAACAACAGACTAAGACTGTAAACATCTGGTTCAGGTCTCTGTGGTTCAGGTCTCGGGGGTTTCTGGTTCAGGTCTCTGTGGTTCAGGTCTCGGGGGTGGGGGTGGGTGGGTTCAGACCTGCTTCAGATTCCTCTGTCTCTGAGCTTCTTCTCCTTTCTCTTCTAGTGGTGTCACCTGATCCTCTGTGTGCAGAAGGATCAGGTCCTGGTCTTTGTTTGGTTGGTTTTGGTCCAGAATCCTCCAGGAGCCAAGATCTGGTTTTTAATTCATGTCAAACTGAACCAGTCTGAACCTGCTCAGACCAAGACCGTGTTTCAGACCCACACAGACCAGAACCAGGACTCTCTGAACACTCTAACCCCTCAGCCATCACACATCTGTCTGTCTGTGTGTGTCTGTCTGTGTGTGTGTGTGTGTGTGTCTGTCTGTGTGTGTGTGTGTGTGTCTGTCTGTGTGTGTGTGTCTGTCTGTCTGTGTCTGTCTGTGTGTGTGTCTGTCTGTCTGTGTCTGTCTGTGTGTGTGTCTGTCTGTGTGTCTGTGTGTGTCTGTCTGTGTGTGTGTGTGTCTGTGTGTCTGTCTGTGTCTGTCTGTGTGTGTGTCTGTGTATCTGACAGACAGACTGTGTCTGTGTGTGTGTCTGTCTGTGTCTGTCTGTGTGAGTCTGTGTCTGTGTGTGTCTGTCTGTGTCTGTCTGTGTGTGTGTGTCTGTCTGTGTGTGTGTCTGTGTGTGTCTGTCTGTGTGTGTGTGTGTCTGTCTGTCTGTGTGTGTGTGTCTGTCTGTGTCTGTGTGTCTGTGTGTCTGTCTGTGTCTGTGTGTGTCTGTCTGTGTCTGTGTGTGTGTCTGTCTGTGTCTGTGTCTGTCTGTGTGTGTGTGTCTGTCTGTGTGTGTCTGTGTGTCTGTCTGTCTGTGTCTGTGTGTGTGTGTCTGTGTGTGTGTCTGTGTGTGTGTGTCTGTGTGTGTGTGTGTCTGTGTGTGTGTGTGTCTGTGTGTGTCTTTCTGTCTGTGTGTGTGTGTGTGTCTGTGTGTGTCTGTCTGTGTGTGTGTCTGTGTATCTGACAGACAGACTGTGTCTGTGTGTGTGTCTGTGTCTGTCTGTGTGTGTGTGTGTCTGTGTGTCTGTGTCTGTGTGTGTGTCTGTCTGTGTCTGTGTGTGTCTGTCTGTCTGTGTCTGTGTGTGTGTGTCTGTGTGTGTCTGTGTGTACCAGCTCTCTCTCTGGGTGATATGAAGCACAGACCAGTCTCCTGCAGCGCTGGATGAATCCTCCGGTCAGAGAGACCAGCAGAGCCAGACCCAGCAGGAACCCTGCACCAGAGGAACCAGAGGAACCAGAGGTTTAAACATCTGTGTGTCTTTTCAAACCCTCTGAACCTCAGTGTTCTGGACTCCACTGACTGTTTAAACTGGATCGGGGTCCTGAAGACAGGAAGTGTTTGTCGTACCTGAGACCTTCAGTGAGTCTGATTCTGTCGGCCCTCACAGCTGTCAGCTGAGGTCAGAGGTCACCTTCTTCACCAACTGCTCCAGTTCCTTTGTCGTATGTCAGTTCATGCTGTTACACTGATGTGCAGGTGGCAGTAACACACTGCTCATAGTGAACATGGATGTCGAGGAGAAGTTTTTCAGTAAAATTTAACTTGCTGCCCATGTCACGAGCTGTGTCGTGTCAGTAAATCACCAGCAGGTGTCAGTGTATGTCCAGCGACAATGAGGACGTGGTGAACGATTTCACAGGTAAGATGGCGTCAGTCCAGTTTCCTGCGTTTCAGAGGACATAGACCACAAAGGCTTGTTTGAATGACTTTGCTTTGCGTTACCATCATCGCAACACAAAGCGAGGGTCCTGTCGCCCAGCAACCATGACATCATGTAACTTTTTTTCCACTAAATCCTGAGGTTTTAAGGTCCTTGGTTTTAACTGTTGTACTGTGTGCTGAAACCCAACACTGACATTTAAGAGTGAGATCCTCAGGCTCTGTTTGGCCACGAAGGATCCACCTGTTGGACCTCGTTTCCTGGGAGGAGTCAGTCGGCTGCAGATGAAGCTGTGACACAGCGCTGAAGGATGAGACCCTGAACTGGACACAGCCAGTGTTTACACTGTCCCTCTGTGATGTCCTGTCACTGTTTATCAGCAGCAACTGTGGAAGTTTAGCCTGTTAGCAGCTAATGCTAAGTTCAAGTCTGCCATAGAAATGGGAGCGAAGCCGGGGACCTGGACAATGAAGTGGACTGAGACATAACAAGTCAAAGGAACAGTCCTGTTTGACTGTGATGCTTCTTCTACCAAACCTGACAACGAGCTTCTGGTCGTATCTCTGTCAATTCTGTTGTTCTTCCTGTTTTTCTATATGAAGCTTAAACAGAGATAGAAAAAAAAAATACACCTGAGGGGGCGGAGCCTTAAGAACCCACCTGGTCCACCTGGTGACTAGTTTAAAGCTGGTGTGAAGCAGCAGCACAAAGATGTGTCATGAAACTTCTGTCAGCGTTAATAGGCAGTTAGCTCAGACAGATGAAGTTATTTCAGATCATTCATCATAAACCAACAGGAGGAACATTGGTGGTGATCTGAGTCTGAGGTCTGTTCCTCATTTACATTTTTATCTTTAGTCTATCAGAGTCCACAGACCTGAAGAATCGGTTTCCAGGTTGTGAATATTGTCATGTGACGTTCACTGCAGAAGGTCAGGAAACTTCTTCTTCACTTCCTCCAACATGAACAGTTAGTTGTATCTGGGGCCTTTGGGTGTGTTTGTTCCGTTGGGTTTTCACCCTGATGATTTCCTGTGACCACAGACTGACTGTAAACCTGGACATCTATGGGAAAATGTCCCTACTTCTCCCTTGATTTATTCACTCAGGAAATGTTTTCCTAATGAGTTTATGGTCTCTCTAGACACTCACTGCCCACTAATAATCATGTGATTAGTTATTTCACCTGCCACTTTTTAAAACAAACAGGCAGCTGTGGGAGCTTGAAACATCTGACTGGATGATGATTGGATGACCATATACAGGCCTCATACATACATACAGTTGAGTGGCTGATTGGTCCTCACCCAGGATGAAACATGTGCTGTAGTTTGGCTCTGACGGCTCCAGCAGACACTTCCTGCTGATGACGGTGATGTTTCCTCCCTGCAGAACGTTAAACGAAGCCACCAGGTCTCTATAGATGTCTGAGGCAAAGCCGGATCCGTTCACTTTCACCGCCACAGTGACCGGAGCTGCCGGGACACAGTGGCCACTATGGTTACCATCACTTTAACCACCACCACAGTCATATTCATAGACGTCTCACCTCGGGCCACCACGTCCCCTGTCACCTGGTGGTGCACCTGATCCAGCATCCAGAACACCAGGAAGTCCATTGCTACCAGCAGACCCCCCATCACCAGGTGTCTGAGGACCGAGACCACGCCCACCAACACCACCCGCTGCTCTCGTCTCGACAAGTGCAGCGACACTGGAAAACAGACTCACTTCATTTCATCCTTTCATTTCATTCTCAGGAACCGTCTTTATATTTGTCCAACCTACTTATGTTGTCAGTCACCAGCTGAAATTATACACACACAGGTGACTCACGTGGTGTGATGTAAGTCTTGGCCTCTCTGCGTGTGATTGGCAGGACTGAGGCTCCGCCCCCTGAGGTCACCTGTTGGTCAAGCTCTTCAAACTGAGAACTGATGTAGATGTTGTCGAAGTCAAGCTCACAGAGGTATCTGCGTCTGTACTGCACTGCCCTACACACACACACACACACACACACACACACAGTGTAACACAGCGCCTCCTGCCTGTGTTCTGTGTTACACCTGTAGGATACAGATCTGACCTCAGGAGGGAGCAGGCGAGCAGCACGAGGCCTCCGTACCTCAGCAGCCCGCTGACTTTCTGAAACACCTGCAGGTCTGAGGACACCTCCTCCATGATGTCCTGAGACACCTGCTGCAGCGAGCGGCTGCTATTGGCATCCAGGTCAAAGGTCACCGAGGCCAAGATGTTGAATTCAAACTCACGCTTCATTTGCTCAAATGCTGCAATCGTGGCTAAGTAGAGACAGAGGTGATGAGAGACTAGACACCTGTTCAGGTGTGTCCCGCCCCTCACAAGATGAGCAGGTTTGACTCATGGAGGAGGATGATGATGATGATAGTGATGATGAAAAACTCACGAGCTGCAAGATGCTTTTTCAGCAGGTTGGCAACGTAGGAGGGGATGATGCAGAAGAACTCACCAACTGGAACAGATAAAGCACACAAGGCTCGTTAGGGTGTGACTCGTTAGGATGAGACTCGTTAGGGTGCGACTCAATAAGATGAGGCTCATTAGGGTGCGACTCTTTAGGGTGTGACTCGTAAGGTTGAGGCTCGTTAGGATGAGACTCGTTAGGGTACGACTCAATAAGATGAGGCTCATTAGGGTGCGACTCTTAAGGGTGTGACTCGTAAGGTTGAGGCTCGTTAGGATGAGACTCGTTAGGGTGTGACCCCTTTAGGATTAGACTCGTTATGATTGGGCTCGTTAAAGTCAAATAAAATAAATCTGTGACTGTTTCAATGAAAGTAAAGTTTATAATAAACATGGAGTGGAGTCCATACAGTAAACATGATGAGATACATCATCAACAGTTCATTAATTAATCATCTCATTAATTAGTCATATAATTAAATAATCACCTCATTACCCTCTGAAGCTCATCAACCTGAAGAGCAAAATACATTTCTTCTCATTACAAAACTAAGGGTCACCAATGTCAGTGAACGCACCGCGGGCAATGTTGCAGAGTGGCAGGAAGCCATTCATGATGTCACACAGGAAGTTGAAGTCTTCTCCCAGCAGGTCGGAGCAGTCGGCCTGAGCCTCACTGAATACCGCCTGGCACTTCCTGTATGGGGAGCCCAGTTTGGCGTTACATGCGTCCCCAATGTCCACCAGGAAGTGGAGGACATTCCTCAGAGTGCGAGCTGCGGGTCAGAAGTCAGAAAACATTCAGCTGTCAGCCATGCTTGATCCTGTCATCTAATCTGAGATATTAAGTCTTAGTCTTGAAGGCAGAAGAAGGCTTGAAACTCACGTCACATCCATATAAGGACAGCAGCTAATCATCAAATATTGTTTATTTATTGTTTGTAGTTTTTAGTTGCCAATAACAAACTCCATCTCCCATCAGCCCACACACCACTGCAGGTTAAACACCATGGCTCAATAAGTAACTGAGTGTCAAGTGTCTGTCATAACACTGATTGTATTTAGGCCTCAAACATGTGATGTGGTCTTAAAGTGGTGAAGTTCATTAGTGAAGATGATCCTGCTGAATTGAACCTGGGTCAAGATCAGAATCTGTTCTTTTTTTTCGCGAATCATCCAGAAGACAATTGAGGAATCCTATTGGCTGTTAGGGAACAGGTGATGATGTCATCAGTGCTACATTATCACTATAAGACTGAAAGAGACGAAAATGCAGGCGTGTGACCTCTGTTTCTATTTACTCGTCAGAGGTTCAGTCGCTGTTGTTTTCATTTGGCGACAGATGGTTGTTTAAAGGACACTTGTTTAAATGTTTGTCACCTTAAACAATAATTAAAGGTAGCACACACACACCAATTAAGATTATTAATGAAAATATGTTGATAATTAAACAGTGACTGTGTCGTCACTGTCTGAAGGCGTCACTCACCCACATGTTGGACACTGTCAGTCAGAGCTCCGATGAAGTTGTGGACTCTTCCTGCAACAGCATGAGCATGACTGCTGATCTGTTTGATCCTGTCCAACACAGCTACACACACACACACACACACACACACACACACACACACACACACACAGCATTACTGTAGCAGCAGTGTCTTTAGCAGTGCACTGTGGGTGGGTCTTACAGAAAAGGGGTGTGGCTGCTCTCTGCATCAGTTCTTGCGTCTGATTGGCTGCCAGCTCAGCTCCACACAGCAGACTGGCAGCTGCTCGCTCCGTGTTCTCTAAGGTGTTGGTGAGGGGGTCGGACAACAACATTGAGACGAACAGGTAGAGGAGGAAGTTCCTGCCGTGAGCTGAAGCACAGAAGAAGGATGGTGATAGGCCACGCCCCCCCACATTCAAAGCACAATGACAGACATGTGGTCTGAGATAACCCTGGTGGGGGCTGTAGGGAGGGTCACTGATTTACCTGAGCAGAGTGAGGGCAGCATTACCATGACGATGGCCCGGACACTGGTGGACAGTCCCATACTGAACGCTGCCATCAGGGCCACAGCGAGTGTGGTGTAGACGCAGAACCACAGGGGCTGTTTCTGCAGGAACAGAGCCATGGCCCCGTACACGGACGCCAACACCAGCCCGGAGATGAACACCACAAGGCTCCATACCCCCTCCAACAGGTGACCTTTAACCTTTCTCCACCTGTAGATGTGAGAGTGTCCTGCTGACCTATGTAGGGAAAGAAAGAAAGCAAAAAGCTCAGGCTGTGTTTACCAACAGATCCTGAGACAGATGTTTCATTACAGCTCAGAGGAAATCCAGATATTAGACAGCAACAATAGACATCCAGCTGTTAAACATCTGTTATCAAACCCTTCACTGTTAATTATCTATATGATTAATACAGAAACATATAACATACATACATATTTCCTGTCTGGAAACACAGATTATCACATCAAACCAAGCTCAGGTGTAAACTGTGAAAAAGGTCCATTAAACCAGGTTTGTGCAGGACATGCTTGAGCTTTACAGACACGTATGAGCTGAACTCACTGGAAGCTGCTAATATGTATAAGACCAACTTTCAATCACATCATTCAACATGACAAAGATCACAGAATCAGACAAAATCCTAATTTTGCATCAGCAAGGCCACTGTCAAAGGGAAACCAGCAAACTAACTGCTTCAGAAAAGGTTGCTGCACTGTCAGGCCCTTGGAGCTGAAGCTCCCTTCACACAGGGCACAGCTGCACTTCTTCTTTAGTATTTCACATGTGGCCATTTATTCTATAAGTAATGATGAGAGCGGTGCCCTGGCCCTCTAATCACACATGGACGCTGAGCCTTCGTCCAACATATCCCAAGTTCCACGTTGTCACGGTTGCTGGGCAACAAGAGCCGCGCTTTGCGACACAACTGTAAGCGCGGGAAGAGCTGGTGACACAAATCCTCCTCAGACCAGATCGAGTCAGCGGATCTGCCACAGCGGCCCCCTGAAGGGGAACGGAGCCGCTTCCGGGCTACAGGTCATTACGTCACTAAATGACCTCTGACCGTTTAAAGGTTAACACTGAGGGTTATCAACTGACGTTAGCGTCGTTAGCTTTAGCTCCCCGCTAGCTGAGCAGCCTGTGAACAGGTACCTTCTCAGGACTCCTCTGATGGCGGGTCTGACCCCGCCTCCTCCCACCTGGACTGTGATGTCAGTCTTCATCAGGTGTCTGTACCTGTCTTCGGTCTATATCTTCGGTTTCCTCTCTGACTGAAGTGTTTTCATGTCACCTGGAGACAAAAACATGACGTAATGACCTGGAACTTCCAGAAGGGTCCATCACCTCACCTGAGAGCAAGGTCTACAGGTGGTTACATGACGATGGCTCCTCACAGCAGTAAGTTCAACACGTTGGAGCTAACGGCTAATGTTAAGCTAATTCAAACACTAACACTTCACAC
>JANJOY010003838.1:0-13061 GCA_038496675.1 Rachycentron canadum
TTCCCGCTCACAGAAATAACTCTTCTGTCTGAGAGAGCACTTTCTGAACTCAGCTTTTAGTTTCTCATGGTTTCTGGTTCAACCCAACTTCACTCTGTCTGCACAACTTGGTACTGCTTAACTGTCCAGGGTTGTGGGGTCTCCAGGTCTCCAGTCTATCACAGGGACAAACAACCATTCACATTCACCCAATGCACATGTCAGAGTGGGAGGAAGCCAGAGCTCCTGGAGGGAACCGATGCAGGCACCAATGCTAACCACTATTCCACTGTGCCGTCCATGTGTTATTGACTATGATTATTGAGCCATATTCTATTATGTTCATTGAGCCTTTTAATGATTGCATGATGGTGCCTCACAGAAAGACGGTTCTAGTTCCTAAACCCACCCTTCTGTGAGGAGTTTGCACCTAAAATGGGGACCTTCAGAAACACTTTAGTCCGGACAGTGAGAAATGGAGACTTTTGTAGAGTTTGGTGAAAGTCAGAGGCCTTGATGCAGTTACTAAAACAGAAACAGAAAACTAGTGGTTGTGACTCAGAGGACTGGCCTAAGGATTCTTCATAACAATGCAGATTGTAATTCATACATGGAACCAGTATATTATAGATGTTGGGGGAATAGACTGGATGAAGCCAACCACTAAACACTCAACTCAGAAACTTCCAGTTCCAAGGCACATGGGTTCAGATGATCACCTCAGAAAATAATATTGATTTTTTTTTATTTACCTCTGGTAAATAACTGCACTTTGTTTTTGTCTTTACAAGAACATGTTATTACAGTTGCTTGCTGTGGTTCAACATGATGAAAAATGTCTAAGGTGAATGGACTATTATAACATTATTGTGGTTACAAGTCACAACAGTGGACACCATGACTATATTGGTTTGACATCTAGTCCATTACATCACACTTAAACCTGGTTATTCATCCACCCATGGTACCAACAGCTCATGGCTACTTACTAGAGCATATACTAGTTTAGCTTCAGTGTATTGCTTGTTCCATGTTCAATGTTTGTTTCCTTGTGCCCCCGAATC
Source organism: Rachycentron canadum (assembly GCA_038496675.1). Lineage (NCBI taxonomy): Eukaryota > Metazoa > Chordata > Actinopteri > Carangiformes > Rachycentridae > Rachycentron > Rachycentron canadum. Next base: position 1,044 of record JANJOY010003838.1, read on the forward strand.
CCCCCTGCCTTCCTTACCACAAAACTTAAAAATAGAATGAAAGAAAAGACATGGAGAGAATGTGTAAACTCCCTCACATCATTCTGGTATACATTATATAATATATTGTCTATTTGTGTCTATTGTCTGTTTTTGTATATCATCTATTTTTCCACTTAATGTCAGCTTCTTAAGTTAATGTTCATTTTTATGTTGCTTACTATGTAAATACTTAAGAGCAATGTTAAACACGAGTCAAATTGCCTAACATACTCAATAAAGTTCAATAAAGCTAATTCCTTCGTTCAGATTATAGGTTGTATCATTCAGTAGCTCAGCTCATTTTAGGGCAGCAAAGAGAAGAGATAATCATCAAAACTCAACCTGCTCACTTCATCGCCCCAGGAGAGACAGAGGTGACATGCATTATATGTCAGAATCATAAATAATGCAATCTTTGGAATATTTTAAATCTTTTTATTTATTATATTAAATATATTATCATTGTCATTATTGACAATGATAATAATTTGTTTTATCATTATATTACCACATACACTCTCCACCGTACGTATTCCCTCAGAATAATATGTAAAAATATATATATATGAAGCATTATGAATTTCATAAAGTCTAGGGTTGTCCCAGCTTGGCTGGGACAACTGAGAGTTTCAGTCTGCAGCAGAGATGGTACAGGAGAGTGGGTCTGATGGTCTGGTCTCTGATGCCATAAATGAGAGAACTCAGACATCTAGGGAAGATGAAAATACACATATAAAAAACGTTCTGGACACGGACAAACACTAGCCTTGTTACAATTCTGGAAAGAGCTATAATGATTGGATTGTAAATGGTTGAGGAGAGACTGAGGCCCAGCTGCACCAGATGTAGCAGCAGTGTGTTACGAGCTTTACGAGCTGAGGATTTGTCTGTAGAGGCTGATCTGGCTGCTATCATCACACCAATGTAGGAGGAGGTGATCGCCACAGTGGCAGATAGAAACAGAAAACAAGTATAGGCTTTGTCATAACGATCAGACATAGATCCAATCAACATAGCTATGTCAGAGCAAAAGTCTTTCATCTGGAGACTCTCCAGCTGCTCAAATGGAAATTCTAAAAGTAAAACGACTCGAATGAGAACATTTAGTGAACAAAAGGCCCAAACAACAATGATGGCCACCCCTGTGTTTCTGATGGTGATGATGGTAGCGTGCCTCAGTGGGTAGCACACAGCTACATATCTCTCCAGAGACATCACCACCAGTGTGAGAGGAGAGACTTCATTTGTGAGATCAGCGAGCATGGTGAGAACACCACACACAGGATACGTCAGCCGTATTCTACAGGCAGCGATTATGTACAGTAACTGGCTCAGTGTCATCTGTACAGTGTCTGTGAAAAGAAGGTTAAACAGAAGAACGTACCGGGAGGTCTCACAAAACACTGGTTTACTCCTCAAGGTGAACAACATGGTCCCATTCATGAAGAGAAACACACAGCATGGCACTGTAGTCAGAGTGGAAAACAAGGCTCTCTCCAGTACCCCCTGATACTGCTGGTCAGCAGTGCCATTTGTCACAGATTGATTCTCATATGACATTTTAAAAAGAGACATTAACCTCCTGATGCCAGAGGAACACTGAGACAGTTAGTTAATACAGTAAAGATCCACTGAAGGTTCAGCTAAAATCATGTAAATACATTTCCTCAGCAGATAGCAAGCAGGTTTAAGGCTTTGCTTGTTTCCATGTGAGAAGAGCTGGTTTGCAGGGTTTGGCTGCCCTCACACTGTCTATATGAGCTCTAACCCTAAACCCCACACCCATTTCATGTGACACCATCACATCCACGTGGTTACCGTCTCTTCCAAGATTTCCCCAAACCCTGCTCATGTGAAAGTCTTTCAAAGTTGGAATGAGAATAGACAAGCATTTGTCTTGGTGTTGCAGAGACAGTGTGGGAATAAGAATCAGCCCTGGACTTTAGAGTCACACTGGCCTATTAAGACCCATTTGGAATGAAACCATCACATTCACCCAGTGTCATGTAAACAGGGGTTAAATTTCATTAGTCAACTTGAGTTGCAATTATGATGAACATGCGAAATACAACTGACACATTAGTTCCAGCTTCAGTTACCAACTGCAAGGATTGAAAAACAACCACAAATCTTATGTTATGTTTCTAAATTTTATTTTGCTGCATTAAGATAATTATAAAATCAGTCTATGATCACCTGGTAGACCCGGAGAGACTACGTTAGCCCAATACTCAGCTCTTCCTTTGTGTCAAATAATTTATTTTACAAATGGTTTAAATTAAAAGTGCATTTCTAATTTGCTGGTCTGTGCACTATGCACACAAAGTCAAGACTATTTATTGATATTGTTTACTGCAGTGTAATTTCTACTTTCCTCTTTCATTCTTCTTTTTTATTTTTAGCTTCTGTTTTGTTTTCAATCTTTACATATAAACGTATTTAACCTCTAAACATATTTTTGTATTTTCTTGGGTTTGTTATATGTTATGCCTTTATGTCGTATCTCAAGTACTCTGAATTGCCTCGTTTTTGCAAGGTTCAATACAAATAACGTTTGCCTGGTACGCATCCGTCTCATCTATGCAAACTTAGTACAATAGCTGACAATGACTCCAGTGTACAGTGTGTGGATCCTGCGTCACTATTTGTTTCCAATGCTCTAGTAAATAGTGCTTTCTTAATCATAACAACAGCAAAAGACAGCATTTGGTGAGTTTGTGAAGAAGCGTGGGATCATAGGAATTGTTAGTGGTTTAGGAGGTTTTGACCTGGAGGTGAGGTCTCCCCTTCACCACAAACCAGTAAAATCCTGAACATTTCACCTTCGCTCCTGCCCTGCTCAGACCTGCCTAAACTTGTTACAATATAGTGAATTGATGAACATGTATTTACTTGTTCTGCTGGATCCATCTCAATGTATAGACATCAACTATAAAATAAGTTAGTGAAGTAACAGGCTAAATTCTGCTTCATTGCCTACAGAGAGACCCTGTTGACAACATAAATACCATATACTTATGCTACTTGAAATGTTTGTCAGTACAGTTTGTCAGTACTTGTACCAAATATACTTTTTACTAAACAGCCAATGTTACAGAAAGAAAATTGGCTAGGGATCAAACCGCATCTTTTTAGTCACCAAGAGCTGTCTCCAGCTGTGAAAAGCCACACCAAGATTCACTCCGGTTTAGCCTCTTTTCTTTGCCGTTGAACGTAGTTTCTTGTCAGTGGTCCTTTGGGAAGCAGATAAAAATTGCGTTGTAGGAGCTTCAGCAATCTCTGTGTTTTTGTGATGCTTGTCGAGAGCTCAATGGGACGGGCCGGAGCTAGCTGGTTAGCATGCTAATTTCAATAGGTATCTCTGAAATACAAGAGATTGAGGTCTTGGTGATGACATTATCACTGTGACTCCTTGATTGTGTAAAATCTTACACTTTTTGACTTTAAAGTCAGTGATTCACCACTTCTGTACGTCAGACACGAGACATCAGAGAGGGGCTGGGAGCTTTTCTTTTGTTTTTACTGGCAGCTGGATCATCCAGAGGTCTCCTCTCCACAATCAATGAACCAAGGGAATAAAACTCATATAAACACAGAATAAAGCAGTTTCAAGTTAAAAATTTGTGATTCATCAATGCTGTTTGGTGAGCACAGGACTTGATGGTAGACCTGAGAGCTGAACTGTCTCACATTTGATTGGCTTTTTTCTTTGATAGCTTAAGATCCAGACATCTGATGACTAAAGTCATAAATCAAAAAAAAAAAAATAGTTAAAAAAATAAAGGTTTAAAAATTATATCTTACAAATGTGCCTAAAATTTGAGAAAAATTAGGGTCTGGCAAGAAATTTCAATGCCAATGTATGCACATAGTGGATATGACATTATCAGGTGCTGGAAAATGCTACGTGAAACATTAGGGATAATGTAAGAACACAACTAAACAAAATATACCACCAAAACACCAAAACAAAACAACTAAAGAAGCCCCTCTCTAGCAAGGCATGTGAGAGCTGGCAGTCATGTTTTTAACCTTATGTTTAACTAATTGTGCCAACAGTGGGAGATTCAGGGCTATGCAGTGATTTGTCCTGTATTGGTTCTAAGGCTGTAAACTGACATTATCTTCATCCTGACAGTTTGACTGTGTTGCATAAAAGTAATAAAAGCTTGTTTTCCAGCTATACATAAAGTTACCTGAAACAGCCTGCACGTGTGCTAATAGGTTTCATTTCTTAAAAAGTTTTAAAACATTTTAATTTAGATTTATTCCAACATATAGAGATATGTAATGAAATGTCTTGGTCTTGTTCACAAGGATAAGATGGTGAGAGTTTGACAGATGGATTAATTAAGTATCATCAGTAATTTAGACCTTTTACTGAGTGAAGGTGAAGAGAGAGTTGTGCCAGAAGGCAAAGCTCTTTACCAGTTGATGATCTGACCCCAGATAAGTGGAAGAAAATGGATAGAGGGCTGAATCTCATCTCAACCAAATTAACTATTGAAGTAACCATCAAATTTCTTCATAGATCTAGAGAGCACTGGTAGACTTCAAACAAAATCTTCTACAGCTGAATATTTTACCAACATTGATATAAATAGTTTTCACATAGTCGTTTGTACTGTGCTGTCACAGAATGGACTGGAAACCTGAAATTTCTCCACCACCTGCTCATCGTCAACTGTGAAACATGTATATGCTGTATTTTTGAGTTGAATGTACAGATGATTTATTGTGCTTTACAGATCTTGTGATTTCTTCAGTTAGCACATGTTTTAGAGCCTGTAGATGTCTGTGCTTCCCCAGGCCAGTCCTTACACTAATAGTGTGTAGCAAAATGTTTAAGGTCAACCTCTATGTCTGCTCAATAGTCTGATTCACACCTAACTGGGCAGATTTGTCTGTAACTGATCATGAAGCTGTTGTTATTAATGTATCCTTACAGTTTCGTACTCCCAGTCTCCTAACTCTGATTCTGCAATTAAATTTTGTATTGTCTTAAACCTGCTAACTCATAACTCGATATCCCATTTCGAACCAGATGTACTGCTCCATTCATTTAACGATCAGTGCTTATCCATCCTTAACCTAATAGCTTGTTTTAAAATCTAACCTGGTAGAATGAGACAATGCAGGAAATTGAAAGGAAAATGGAAAGTAAACAAATTTCTATTAATACATGATGCTCTCAAAAGCCACATGCAAATGTATCAAAATGCTGTCAAGGATGCAAGATGGGTCTAATTGTCCTCACGTATTTTTAATAACAACCACAATCCTGAGGCCTTGCTCAGGGTAATTAACTCTGTATTTACTGGTCCCTCACTTCTCTCCAAGCTGCTGTTGGGCTTGTCTGAAAAAGTTCTATGTCATTTTGTCCATAAGGTCAATCTTATCAGGTTACAAATTTGACCATTTCTTGTGCAAATTTAGCCTCTTTTACTTAGTTTAAGCCTATTTCACTTCCAGTGTTAGAGATTATGGTCCTCTGTATGAAGTCTTCCTTTTGCTTGTCCCCAACAACCTGCTCCAGGATGTATTTCCCACTTTTTTTCCCGTTATTATAGAAATTTGTTGTTAGTTACAAAAAACACTGTTACACTGTACAAACATGTTGTTATTCGCCCCCATCTCCACATTGTGTTTTGTATCTCGTGTTATTGAGGAAGTCAATCGACATCCTTTACAAACAAACAGTTTTTAACAGTTAATTCTGTTTTTGGAGCACACCAAAGTACTGAGACAGCTCTTGTCAAGGTTACAAAGCAGTTACTGTTGGCTGCTGACAATGGTTACTACTCACATTTAGTTCTTTTAAATTTAAGAGTATTTTGTTGTTGGGAGAACCTGTTCTGGTGAAGAGAGTTACAGTAATACAGCTGTAATGAAATAAAAGTATTGTGTAACCTGAAACAGTTTGCAAGTGTATTAGTGTATTAAATTTCTTCCTTTTTTTTTTAGATTTTAAAAATTCTGATTTATTTCAACATACAGAAATATGTATCTAATGAGAGAGACGAATGCTGACTTCAGCCTTGGCTGGAAGGACTGAAACTTTCAGTCTACAGCAGAGATGGTACATGAGGATGGGTCTGATGGCCTGGTCTCTCAGGCCATAGATCAAAGCACTCAGACATCTGGGGAGGAGGATAACACACACATAAACAACAATTTGGACCCGCACGAATATTATCCTTGTGACAGTTTTTGAAATAGCTATGAGTAACAAGTTGTACATAGTCGATGAGAGACTGAGGCCCAGCTGCACCAGATGTAGCAGCAGTGTGTTACGAGCCTTTTGGGCTGAAGCTTTGTCTGTAGAGGCTGATCTGGCTGCTATCATCACACCAATGTAGGAGGAGGTAACTGTCACACCAGCTGCAACAAAGAGAACATAAGTGAAGGCTCTGTTATAAAGATCAGACACTGGGTCAAGCAACATAACCATGTCAGAACAAAAGTCTTCCATCTGCAGACTTGGCAGGTCAATAAATGGAAAATTTACCAGCAAAAGAACTCGAGTGAAAACATTTAGTGAACTAAAGGCCCAAACCACAATGATGGCTAATCCTGTATTTCTGATAGTGATGATGGTAGCATGTCTCAGTGGGTAGCACACAGCTACATATCTCTCCAGAGACATCATCATCAGTGTGAGAGGAGAGATCATAGTTGTGAGATTAGCGAGCATGGTGAGAACTCCACACACAGGATACGTCAGCCTTATTCTACAAGCAGCCAGAAGGTACAGTAACTGACCCAGTGCCAGCAACACTGTGTCTGCAACAAGAAGATTATACAAGAGAATGTAACGGGGAGTTACATGAAACACAGATTTACTCCTTAAGGTGAATAACAGGCTCCCGTTAATGAGGAGAAACACACAGCATGGCACTGTAGACAGAACAGAAAACAGCACTATTCCCATGAGCCCCTGATACTGCAGTCCAGTATTGATGTTTGACTGATTTGAATATGACATCTTAGAGCAACACTTAAGGCATCAAAAATGTCTTGTTAATGTAATTAACACAAAAACTAGTCTGTCTAGTTTCAATTCAAATTCAAAATCCCAGACAATCTAACAGCAGGTTAAATGCTTGCTACCCTGTGGGCAGATTCATTCTGCAAGGTCTCCTAACCTTCCCCTAAATGTTTATAAGCTTTGTCCTGTTCATGTGACACAGTTTCCATCTCGTCACCCCTCATACTGGAAATGAAGTCTGAGCAAGTTCGGCCCAAATCTTCCTGTCATGAAAAGTTCCACAGAGACACACTCTTCTTCATCCATACTTTTCAGACCAATATTGAAAATGTAACACCATGTTATAGCTTAGTTTTGGCTAAATATGGAGCTGTGCTGTATGGGTATACATATAGTGTTGTTGTGCAAAAATACATCTGTGCTGTGCCACATTTTTACCCTCTGAGCATTGCCACCTTAATGTGGTGGAGGAATTTGTGTGACCCGACTACCCTGGGAGCTGTCAGGGGAAATAGAAAATGAGACCCGTTGGCCCCAGTTAGCCCCAAAAATAACATGAAGCCACTGCCGTACAAACCAACAACCCATGGGAATGGGCATTGCAGATGAGTGCAACGCAGACTGGCCGGCAGATGAAGCCAGGGACCAGTTGGAGACTGGTTCTAGGGACATCGAATGTCACCTCTGTGGTGGGCAAAGGGTCTGAGCTGGTGCAGGAGGTGAATCAGTGCCATTTAGGAGGGGAACTACTGCCCCAGACTGGACATGTTGTTGGGCAGTGGAACAAATACTTTGGGGAACTTTAACTCTAACTTTAATCCGACTAACACCTCCATGGAGCAGGCAGAGTCGGAAGATTCTGGGGAAGTCTCATCCACATCCCTGGGCAAGGTTGCTGAAGTAGTCTGAAGAAGCTTCTCAGTAGCAAGGTGCCAACTGTAGATGAGATATGCCCTGAAAAGCTGAAAGCTTTGGGCATTGCTGAGGTGACATAGCTGACATGCTGGTTTACTGTTGCATGGAGGGCAGACACAGTACCACTGGAGTTGCAGATCGGGGTGGTGGCTCCAATCTTCAAGACAGGGGACCGGAAGGTGTGCTCCAATTATCAGGGTGTCACACTGCTTAGCCACCCCAGGAAAGTTTTCTAGGGTGCTGGAAAGGAGACCAATTGTTGAACCTCAAATACAGGAAGAGCAATACAGATACCGTCCTGGAAATGGAACAGTGGACAGAGTCATGGAAGTCAGTATGTGCTTTGCGGACTTGGAGAGAGCTTATGGCTGTTTCCCGAGGGGGTTCTGTGGCATACCGCGGGTTTGGGATACAGTGAGGAGCTTTGACATCTGGAGGAAGCACAGGGTACAGCTGCTTCTTCATATTGAAATGAGCCATTTGAGGTGGTTGACAGATAGTACCAGAAATGGTAACCTTCCTGACTATCAGGATAGAATACAGAGCAGGTCAGAGCCAACTCTCACTCCTCCTCAACTCCACCTTCTCCTCCAAATATGTTTTTTCTGGTTTCAAAACACCAAAATAGCAACAGCCAAATTACAAAGTGGAAGCTAGTCTATATCTGATGTTCATCTAAGTTTTGATAACCAAGTCAAACATGGTTCAGTAAAATCAGATCATTTCAATTATTGTTGACCTGTGAAAAGATCTACATGCATTTATCTATTCTCAGCTGAATGATTTTAAAGCCCTCATCCAGGCCTCCGTCTACTGCCTTTACGCAAGTACAAAATGCTGACGTTTGTCTTATAATTGGGACAAACAGGTACAAAGAAATTGCTCTGGTACTTGCCTGACTACATTTGCTCCCTTTGATTTCATATTGATTTTAAAATTTTAATTCTGACTTTGATGGCATTAATTGGCCGTCCCCCAATTATATTTAATTAGAATTGCAATCTGCCGAAGGAGTCCTGCTGGTGACCAGCAGGGTTAACCCTAATCCTTAACCCTTAACCCTAGGGAGAACAGTAGCAGTGGAGATGGAATGATCCTCTCTGTTTCAGCACAACTTTGGAGCTTAAAATGGGTTCAGACATTGAGGATTGAAGTTTAGTTAAAAGTATGAAAAAAGTATATATAGTACATATGTCTTGTCAAGTACAAATATTTTAGTTTAAACACATTTTTATACAACTTAATTTATAGGTTACTTAAAGTCATAGGCTTTAAGTTTTATATATTTATTTTGGACTTGTTTGTAATCATTAAACTTCGACATACTTTGTTGTCATGCAACCACTCATCATCCCCTGTCAATTATGATTTCAGTCAAACACCCACAGGAGGAATTAATTATATCAATATTTACTGAAAACATAAATGAGTAAGGGTTTGAATATTTAATGCATCCAAATGAGTTATCAGGGGATTGGGTCATATGCAGGGATTTCGCAGTGATACCTCTGAGAACAGTATTTCCCTAACAACAATATAATTCCTCATTAGACAGAAAAGTTAGCAAAAGTCAAACTTTTACTGACCTGCAACTACGGCTGTTTTTTGTTTTTGTTTTAGACAGTAGATCTCTAATAGATTCTAACAGAAAATCTACAGATATATATTATAATTAAATTATAACAAATCAGGCTTTAACTAATTTTTATTGTATACAATAAATGACCACAAAGGAACTGAAAGGTAAAGGGAAATCAACAAATATCCTCATACCTTCAACCAGAATTATTCTTATAACTTAATGTTATATTAATAGAACAATAACTTAGCATTACTCCACGGAAAATATATATTTCATTTATTAAGGGAAATATGTGTGGAGGCGTGCACAGTTTTATAAATCTGATTTTTGACATATATCTTTTCTCTCTTATACACATGTAAACTTTTGTTATGAATACTACACTTGAGGGTAGAGTGAAAAGTCAGTTGTCGTACAAAGGGGAAAGATTGATAGTGTTACACTTAGTTTTTTTTACAAGAAAAGCTGCTGTAATAGTTGGGTAACAAACAGACTACTGGTTTTCTGAAAGTTACAGAAATGGTCCAATATAGACCCCTGTTATCTGACCTTAGAAAAATGGGGGGAAGCCTGACTTGCAAGTTTTAGACAGTTTCCAACATTGAAGATTGAAGTTTAGTTTTTTTCTATTTACTATGGACTTGTTTCTGGTTTTTAAACTTTTTCTCCAGAGGTACACATCATCTCCTGTCCATGAAGACTCCTGATTAAACCCCATAGGAATCCTGTCAATATTTACAAAAACATCAATTAGTCATGCTTTGAATATTTAATGTGCCTAAATGAGATGTCAGGAGACTAGGACACCTCTGAGTGCTTACAGCAGCTGACAAAAAACCACAAACAGCCAATTAAGGAAACCAGGTCCAAAACACAAGGAGTAGTGACACTAAAATAGAAAAAGTATATGTTGGCAGAAGTGAAATTAAGTCATTTTAAGTTACAATATGTAATTATTTGCCCAATTACTTTTAGTTGAGATACACTCCATAACATAGAGACGTAATTTGAAAGGCTTCTGTTACCATGGAAGGATTCCTGAACAATCACAGCTACAAGGACCAAAGGGGATAGGGGGATGATGGGCCAGAGCCTCCTAAATGAATGACAATAGGAGACCATTAGGATCTCTACCCTTGAAGCAACATTTGTTTTCCAAACCAATATTTGCTAATTTCTTGTTGGAAAGTTAATCAAAGGACAAGAGAGAGGAAAAATGAACAGATAAATAATGAAATGAATAAAGAGAAATGTAAAATGACCACAAAGTAACACAGAACAACTACAAACAATGCTCCTGTTTGTAGTTTGGTTGAAATTGGGGGACTTTGGCATGTCTGTGCCCAGGGGCCTGTTGTATCATTATCCATCTATGTCTGTGACACATTATTGAACAGCCTGAGTGCAGTAATACTCCTTCCTAAAGCTTTTGACTGAGCTCTGTCAATCTAACCAATCACAAAAGGCCAAAATTAGGGATGGGATCTTACAGCTGTCAATCAACACTTGTATCCCATCAAAGCTCTGGCCAACACCTTCTCCTTGTGTCCGATTGGTGACCCAGCTGAGTTCTGGTTCCCTGTCAACAGCCTGACTAACTCCTGCTCTTTGTGTATGGGTTACGGTCCAGTCAAAGTTTCATCTGCTCCTGAGTCGTCCTCCATGGATAAGGCTGTTTTCCTGTTGTGCTCCTGTGCTCTTGTGTCTGTGTTTTTTCTTTTGGATATGCCTGGTTTGTTTTTTGATTCTTGTGATTTTGTAAGTTTCTGTGTTATTAAAATTTCCTAATCTGAATTTTGAGTCCTGTTCCCCCTGTTAACATGAATTTGAAGGCATACTACATCAGCGTCTAGCTGCTGGAAAACATTGTAATGGCTGACTCAGGTTAGCAAACTCCCTATTTCTGCATGAGACATCAGTTACTTGTTCAACATTTAGATATTAAATTGGACTATGTATAGGCAGGTATCCAAAGTCAAAGGATTCAATTGGGGCCAAAAGAACTTTATGCAACATCCCTACCGACAAGCACATACCATGTTATTCTCACTACTGACAAAAGGTTTGCTCTTTACATTGTAAAGGAAGTAAATGTTTTGCATATGCTCAGGATAATTTCATATAACAAAACAAAACGGGCAGATTAGCACTGAATTGCTAACTATGTTTTGAAATTATGAACTAGCCACTACAATACATCTTACAATACATTCAGCTTCAGACTTGAGTTTAATCACTGAACATTCCAGTAAACTTTTTTTTAATGGACACTTTTTATCTATTTACTTGGGACTTCTTTGTGTTTGTTAATCTTTGATATACTTTAAACACTAAAACACCCACTGGAGGAATTATATCAATATTTACTGAAAACATAAATGAGTAAGGGTTTGAATATTCGATGCATCCAAATAAGTTATCAGGGGATTGGGTATGCAGGGATTTGTCAGTGACACCTCTGAGAAAAAACAGTATTTCTCTAACAACAATATCATTCCTCATTAGACAAAAA
>JANJOY010003840.1:0-11120 GCA_038496675.1 Rachycentron canadum
CTAGGGGATGACCTTGTGTGCCAGAGAGCCAAGACAGACGGGGGGGGGGGGGGGGGGGATCTATGTGGATATGGACGACTTGGGCTTCTTTAAATCACCTGTATCTAACAGGCCATACTGTAGTTAAGGGGTGAGCCATATGGTGGTAAAACGTTTATGCTGACTGGCCATGTTGATATCGTCAGTGCAGATGTGTTGGGTTTTTAAATGTATATGAATGTGCTTCAGGACAATAGTTTGTAATAGAAAGACAGTGCAGGACAAAATGTTGCACTTCCCATATAGCACTGCAGTATTAAATGGCCCTTTAAGTTTACTTCAGTGGTAAACTATTTACTTAATCTCAGTAATTGTAATTTTGGAAACAGTATGGCTCATATGGTAGTATACACACAAAATTGCCTTTGATCAGTGAACACAGGTGTTCTGGCTTCAATAAACTCCACTCATCCTGTAAAGCAATGCTTGTTCTTTCTTCCTCTCAGTGCAGTTAAATCTACCCTCTGTCCTCCGGTGGGCCTGGCCACCACACCTTTCCTCTCAACACCTCAGTCAAGCGCTCTCTGTGGCCACTCAAACCTGAGACCTCAGCTTCCGTTCTAGCTATGAACATCCACTATCTCATGACACTGCTCTTTTCGAGAGGAAACACTGCACCCATTTGTCTGTGGAGAGCTCCGTGGGCAGACGATGATATGTCCTTACGCTGTGCTTTCTCTTTCTGCTCCCATCCCACCACTTTGGGATTAGACCAGTTAACCAACCAAATGTCGGAGAAGTTTTTCTCCGGCTGACTGAGAGCTGCTGACAGTTGTTTCCTTTCTCCCTTACTGTCCAGAGATAATTCAGTCAACAGGCTTTGAACTACAGATAAGGGAGGAAGAGGATGATCCCAGGGATGGGCCTGCAGTATATTGGGCAGGGGCAAACGAGTGGAAGGGTAGTACAGGCAGAGGGAAGCAGGAGGACAGGTGTATGGGAACTGGAGAGGGCCAAGTGAGATAAGAGACAGATGCAAGTGTACAATTTACATTTCACTCTTAGTATTATATAGTTTAAAACACATGTGTATTTATGTGCTCTTACATGATAACCTATAACTTAATAACAGTTTTCTTTAGTCCATATTATATTCCTTTATTTCAAGTGTACATAGTCCTTCTTGTGCTGAATTTAATTCATGACTACGAAACATGTCACCTTTTTCAAAGAGACTATCAAACAATCAGACAACCACAGCACCATTTTTCACTTGCTGAATTTGATAGCCTGCGTATAATGATCTAAATCTGAAATTAAGTATATCAGATTTTAATAAAAAATTCAGAGTGAGCATAATAATTTCCTTTATCAACTAATTTCCTTTATGAACAATCCACAGTCCCATGACCTGTGACTATCCATTTCCAAGTGCTGCCCCAGATCATCCTGTTCATTTCCATCTTGTGTTTTATGATTGCAAAAAAATGGGGGAGAGGAAATTAGTTTCCAATAAACGCTTGACAGAGTGGCTTTTGTTGTGGCTTGGGCACATGGTTTTGCATACCAGCCAGGTGTTGTGCAGCACGACCCACCCCCACCCTCTCCAAGTCCCATGCTCTGTGGCAAGGTGCACGATGAAAGGCCTCGGGTGGACCATCAAAGGGCCCATTGAGCTGCAGCCACGAGCAGGACAGAGGGCTGCAGTGTGGACTGTGGAAATTTGACACCCTATGACAGGAGCTCCACACAACCCACTCAGGGCCACGCTGACAGCCTCTCTTGCAGGAGATCAAGCACTTTCTCATTCACTTCCACTGACTCACTACTTGTGGACCTAGGGTAGAGAGACAGTCAGAGAAAAAGATGTTTACAGTCAGAGAGACTGAGCTGAGCTCAGTCATAAAATGTTATCCTACATAAAACAGCTGATGATCCTTTTGATAGATTTTTTGTAGCAAAAATGTAAAAGGCATTTTTAAAAGATAAGAAAAACCATGCGGCAGATCAGACATTATACTATTGATATTTTTTCAATTAAAAAAGATATGTATTGAAAATGTGAAATATTGTAAATCTCAGTTTACTGCAATTTTAATTGTTATATTTAAAAATCTTTAAGGACAAATGCTTTTTACATTTTACTGAGCCTGACCTGGCGTGACTTCTGGCCTTATCTTAATTTATGAAAAAGGATATTTGATAAGCGAAGGTCTGATTTATGAAATATTTTTAACCATAGGTGTATGTTATTGTGTAGGAATTACTGAAAGGAAATTCATTCAAAACATGCTTATTTATTTAACATTATTTTATATAAATGGGAATTAAATGACACATTACATGTCCTCACTCAAAATAATCAAAATAATTTGGGGATTTTTTACCCCAAGATCTCTGTAGTTTTCTTACCACCATTTGCAAATTATTTTAAGTACAAAATGATCCTCAGTGCATTGCATTACAGAATAGTGGGGTCCATTACCAGCATACTCAAGAATGCTTAATTTTATTCCCTTTTCCATGTGAAAATAAACTGCTACACCAAAGTGCCCATAAGTAGAAAAATGGATGTTGATGATGTATTAACAGTTAAATAGCATCTCATTGGTGTAGCTGGTCAAGGTGGAGTTTTTAAGCTCCTCATATGTTTTATATATAAAATATTGATATTACAAACTACACTAGTAACAAGTACAATATTTCTCTTTAAACACAGTTAAATAGAAATATAATGTCACATGAAATGGAAGTACACAAGTACTTTATTTGAAAATTGACTTATTTTCACTTCTGCATTATATATTATCTGCATCAACATCAGTGTAAAACTGTGACAGTTTAGGGCCAGGAACTGGCAAAGAACTAGTATGGTGCTACTGTGTCAAGTCTTTGCTCAACCGAGGTTTACCACTAATGTGCTGCACACACTTCAAAGTTGAGGATCTTTCAGCAGTATGATCTTATCAACCAAGCACCTCCTGAATGTCATTCCTACAAAGATAAAAAGAAATGTGTCTTAATGAAGTGTAATATAATTTTAACTGTAAGTCTCTCAAATTAGCACCGGCTGGGTCATGACGGGGTTGCTGCTCTCATCAATGCCCTCAAATAAGCCTCACCTGTCAGGCATTAAAAGATCACACAGGGCCTTCAGTCACCAGCAAGTGAGCAGTGGACATGTCGCTGTTCCCCAGCTCACAACTACAGGTATTAGTAGACATCACAAAAAGACTCCTGCTGATCAACCAATGCAAGCATATGTATGTGTTTATGCATTTTAGCAATTTTAAAAAATATATAAAACAAATTAATTAAATTCATCAACCACAGTAAATAATTTGAAAAACATTCAAACCAACTTGATTCCACTATCCTAACCCATTCAAGCTCATCACCTTTAAAAGACACAGCCTTAAATAATAAGAGCTGTTGACACCCTGGCTGATGTTTGTTGCTCAGTAATATATTGCATCGGCAGAGCAGAGCAGTTGTCTGTGTCCTGCACCTGCACCAGCCATTCAGGCTTAGGTCTATAAATCCCAGAGCAGGGAGGAATCACAGAACTGAAATGTTCCACTGCTCACTGGACCCTGGGGTTGCCTCCTCTGTCACATCACACAATGTGAGCCCTCAGATATGTTTGTCATACGTCGTACTCGCCACACGAGTAGATTCCATGCTGGATCTCCTCCCCACCTTTCTCCAAGCCCCCCCAACGCCACGTGCCACCAGGCTGTGCATATACAAATCACAACGGCCTTGTTAGCATAGTTTAGTGAAGATGTCAGCTTTACGAGGGCTGGGATGCTTGCTATGCGTGTCAGGGACAGCAGGGGAGGGGCTGACCCACAAGGGGAGTACCGCGGGGCACACAAGCCCTACACTGTAAATTTAGGTCTGAGGTATGGGAGCTGTGAAATAACAGGCCCGGACCTGTTTGGAACAGTGTGAACCTGGTGCTGCACTATATGATTTAACAGGGACACAGAAGAGCAGGCAGAATGGAAACTGAGAGAATGGGATTCTTGCATCAAATAAAAAAGCTCCCTGTTTTCTGATGTATTGTAAATAATCATTTGATCATTTATCACTGAAGATGCCTTTTCCAGTGCTCATAATCAGAGGTACGATAAATGGACATTTGCTTATGAGTATTGTTTTGTGTGTGTGCATGTGTGTGTGCAGGGGGGTGCTGGCATCATTAGATTGTTAATCTCATTTCCTTTCTGATGATTGAAAATGGAGAGAGGCTCTGAGT
Organism: Rachycentron canadum; assembly: GCA_038496675.1. Classification (NCBI taxonomy): domain Eukaryota; kingdom Metazoa; phylum Chordata; class Actinopteri; order Carangiformes; family Rachycentridae; genus Rachycentron; species Rachycentron canadum. The sequence continues at coordinate 4,241 of JANJOY010003840.1, forward strand.
TTATCAGGCAGATAAATGGACAGCCCATCCTCTTGAGAAGATCTAATCTGTCATGCGTCAAGGCTGGGGTTCACCTGCCGCTGGATAATAACCATGTCGAAGGGCACTGATGATTTAGGAGAGCCGGCTCTTTGTTTGCCTTTGCAAACACCTGATGGTTTCATTAATTAACTGGCCACAATTAGTGGCCCATGTCACGCCAAATAGACTCCTCCAAGAGAAATATGACATATTAAAAGGCAGGAGGGAACTCCATTAGAGCTGACCTTTTCTGTGAAATTACTGATATTTGAGATTTAATTCAGAATTCAATGAAAACTTCATTTTTATTCTTACGACTGAGGCCCTTTCTGTCTCTTGTCTGAAATGGGGTCTCCTGCAGCCTGCAGGTCGTTAATTATGATCTTTATAAATTAAATTAAGAGGATGTCACTGCTTGATTTTTTATCTTCCTGTCCTACAGGTTAAAGAGTAGATAAGATATTTATCACCTCTTGAATGATAGAAAAAATTGGCTTTTTACATATTAATTACAACATAGACAAAATTCCCAAACGGTTTCCTGTTTCATACATTTTGTATTCAAATATCAGGTAAACATTTATTATATATAACCAGAATGCAGAATGAATGTCCTTGTGAGTTCATTTGAACAAATTGCCTTTCTGCCTGTGAGGTAAAAACAATCTCACCTGATAGTTGGGTAAAACATTCTCCGACTGGAGCTGCCTTTGACATGTGACAGATATAGACCCTGGGACAGAAAAGACAATGTAATTCTGAGGGTCTCCATCCTGATAAAAATGCCTTTAGCAAGATTAAGCGCAGGGTATTGTTGCACAATAATGTTTTAAAATGTGTAATACTCCAAATCATTTTATACTCGCTAAAGGGGAGGCAGAGCAGAGAGTAATGTCCTTCCTCTTTTCTCTGTCGATATAAGCATCACATTTCTATGTTTTACTCACTTTTCTCTCTCTGTCATTCTCTTACTTTTCAAAGCACACACACACAAATGTGTAAGTGCAGACGACCACCACACTCATCTCTCTAAGTCTCCCTTTTTCTACTACTTTACTTTGACTGAGGGCCACTGCAGCTGCCTGCTCTCATCTCATCTTATCTCTTCCTCTCTCTCTCACTTTCTTTCACACACACACTCACACCTCCACTGCCACCCGCATGCATTTATTTATTCGTTATATTTCCTAATTCAGTTTGACGAATGAGTGACAGCTTGACACTTCATTCGGCAAGATTAATAGAACGACACAATATTTACGTGGCAGAGACAGCCAATTATCCCACCATCTATCATCCAGATTATCTTTCTGATTGAAAACTACTCGTCCATGTAATCGGAATTATTTGGAATTAGAAGAGAATTTATGGCTTCTTGTGTCACTTTTCCTGGACGGTGGTAAATTAGAAATATTAGATACATAAAGAGAGTATAGGAAATGGGATAAATAGAGGCCCGGAATTAACGTCACACATTTCCATTTTATTTCTTTTGCCAGTCACTGTGCCCCTGAATGAACCCCCATTTTAAAGTTGTCTTTACATATTATGAAGAAATGCAGTACTTTTGTATTTTCTGTGTATAATACTGTATAATTCACACATCTAAAGAAGAGTTGTAACAACATCTGTCCAGCAATTTCTTAGCAAAAGGCTGTAGATATGTTTGATCAAACAAATAGTTATTTTAATTAGAAAGCAGAATTAAATGTGTTAAACTTTTACAATAATGGATAGATGTTATCTACAGAGATAGCCTTGTGTGTATTGATCTCTGGCAATGTTTTTAAATGTCCATCTCACTCAAGGCAGAACCGACATTAGTTTACTCCTTCAACCTCTGTCCTTCAGCCTCTGTTGATTAATTCACCCGACTCTTTCTATCTCACCCTACAATACTTTGTATTCTGTGTTCATACATCACCTTTTTGTACCATTCTCTCCTCAAACTTTCACCACTTGATTAATTAACCTAATCTCTCAGCTCTGGTTAATGTCTTTGAGTGTCTACATTTCACAGCCATTTCTACTTTTAATGGAAATCAAAAGAACAGAGTGAATGGGGTGTACATACAGACTGTACATGTATGTGGTGTGGTTGTCAGCCTGTGACACCATAGATGGATGGAGGCTGACAGTAAAGCTCTAGCTCATCTGCATCTCACTGCAGGAATCAATATGCTCCACTTCTGCAGAATCTGAAACTTATTTTTAAACAGTTATATTGTAAATTAAAATAGACCTATAATCTGGTTGCAAAGGTGGTCAATAGCTGAACTAAAAATAAATGTGCCTAATATTTGTTATGGTACATGAATTGACTGAGCATTTTTTGCTGTGGGTCTTTGGTAATGAAATTTGGAAAGTGACGTCTCATCCATTTAGTAAATCCTGGCAGTCTAAAAGCCTAGCACTCAGTCATTTCTTGTTTTAGAAATGGTGAAAATTGCCACATATAACAATGTTGCAGGGGTTTGATTTTATTGGCCAGAGTGCGTTCAGACTTGTAAATGGGATTATGCCATCCCAATATAGTGCTTTAACAACTCGCTTGTTTATTTTTATCCTCTTATTAGGGGAGTTGAATCCTTAAAGGGTGCCAAAATTATCCTGCAAATTGCTGACAGGGAAAAATGAAAGGTCCCTAACAGTTATTATAAGCAATCTGTCTGCATTGAGGCACAATGTGACTGCTGCGCTTGCGATACCAACGAGGTGACCTCAGTGAGATGGAGAGGAGAGACATGTTGAAAGTCAGACACACCGTCTGGATGGGACCACTATACACACACCTCACACACCATGCTCCCACCACATCCACCCCCAAAAGGGCACTCACCATAGACTGTCTTCATATGACTGTTTAAACAATATAACCAGTGCAGTAGTCGTGGTAGATTATCTGAATATTTCATTTGTGCATTTAACATTATGTGCAAGTCTTTGCAGTGTTTTATGGAAGGTAAACTTTTGTCAGTGTATTCAATCTTTTTCTTGGCAGTCTGTATAGTATTTCATGATATTACACTGTGGATTAAGTTTGATTAAAGGCTGTTGTGACATAATTATGCAATAATACAGTAGAGGCCAGGCAGGACAGGGGATGCAGGGTGGAAGTTTAAAAATCTGATTAACATGGGAACAATAAACAAACAAAGTTCTCTTATCTCAGCGAAAGCCTAACAAGATTTACTTCAGCGAGATTAATTCAGATAGCAAAACAGGTAAAGATGGATCAGTGAAGGACAGAAAAATAGATGGTACGCAGTCATAAGCAAAAGATAACTAACCACGTTCAGGCTTTCATTATCACCATACAACGGGAGCAATTTGTGTTTGTCTTCCTGACAATGCTGTTTCAATGAAAACCATTTTGTTTGGCTTGTTTTTCTCTGATATTGTTAATGAATGATAAAAATTAAATTAGTTTATATTGGGGTGGGTGGAATTGTTTCTGCTCATGGCCATGTTATGTCTTAAATTTTCATGCTTGGAAATGTTAATATTCAACCAGACACAGGAATTTGTTGAGCAATCATAAAGAAAAATGCATTGTGGGTATTTCACTTCTCCTTCCACTTTCTGATACATGTAATGAAGTTGCTCTTTGTCTAACTTCTTTTTCGCAAATGTCTGCAGACTGCCGCAGGAGTTGGTATTTTGGATATATCTCATGAGTTAGTGCAGCCAGATCACTTTGCGGGTTGACTCCTTGAACCCCAGGGAGCAAATTAACAGTATCGAGCTCTTGGCTTCCCTGTAACCTTTCCCCATCCTGACTGACATTTGTGTTTTCCTTTGCCTTGGGCCTGGGCGTATGGCGGCCTGTGCGAGGATGCACAGAGAGATGCTGCATATGTTAAACAACTGCCTGCATGTGTTGGTGTAGGGTTTTTTGTCTGTGTGTGATGTGAGAAGGTGTAAATGTTTGTGTGTGAGCCAGTCCAGCTGTTGTGTGGGGAGCTTCCTCTGCTGTGAAACTAAAACTCTGTGCATGGAAGCAGCTTCACAGGAGGTGTCGTGACCTCAGAGCATTGCACAGATTCACAGCTCTGACTGGGATGTATTCAGAGACACTGATGAAAACAAGAGCCTCCAAAGAGATTCCAGCTAAGAAATCATGTCATGGTCTTGTCACATTATTAATACGCTGGTACAGTACAGCCGATATTGTGTATCTGTGTAAAATTGTTTGTTTGAGAGGGATGCACTCAGTGGTGTAATGTAGCTCAGGTACAGTACAATTTTCTAATTATTTCTGTTTTCTATTTTATGCTCACTACACTGTACACTAAAATTGTACTTTTTAACACACTACAGGTATATGACAGTTGTACAGGGACTTAGCAAATTTTATATAAAATATGACCATTTTATTAAAATAAAGGTTATATAAAATAGAAGTAATTGTTTAAACTACAGCATTTTGACCGGCCACAATAATAAAACATGCACAACATGTTTGTGCATCAGCAAAAGGCTAATAAAATAAATATATAATATTATAACTGAATGGGGACTTCCTGCTGTCTAATAAGTGCATTTCTTTAAGTGTATTATTGTGTGCTACAAGTTTTAGATATGTCCAGCTCTTGCTCCTAATGTAGGGAGCTGAAAGTTGTTCTTTTGGAAATTTTGAATGACAGCTTTGTTTAAAACTGTAATCACATACACATTACATATTACTGCATCATTTTTACAAAGTTTTTTTTATTATATTCAGATATATTTCCACTGCTTTTGTTTTAAATTTAGACCAGAGTGTGGTGAAAATGTTATTCCTTATATCCAAAACTCTTGCCGTAATGCTGTGACTGAATGATAAAGCTGCACCGAAACAAGTGTAATTGAAGTTTTGAGGAGTGAAGGGGACACAGTGGATTTTAGTTCCCAGACCAGTTTAAGTGGTGTGGGAGAAGAACGATGGAAATACGGTCGAGTATATGAACCTTACAGTGGAGCTGTCATGGTGCTAATGGAGGAAGTGGAACAGAGGGTCAGAAGTCCTCAGCACCTGTGTGGAAGATTAATGACCACAGAGCCACAGGAGGGAAAGATAGACAGATAGAGAGAGAAAAACTCTGAAATAGGCCCTTGCCTATCTGACTAACTCAATGGTTGAAGCTACTTAACCTTTGCTAGGAAGCTACCAAATTAACTATATCTGTGCAATTGTGTCACTAGTCTTAGACAATTATATAAATATATAACATATACTGAAACACAACATCACCTGGGATTATGTTACATGTGAAGTCTGTGTAGAGCAGTGAGATTCATATTCTGCACAAGCTGTTGTCCCTTTAGACCATAAAAGGTGCTCTCAGGCAGCGATGACAGTAGAGACCTTTAGGATTACCTCAGTAGCATGTAGCGCCACAGAAAAGAGATATCATCATTATCTCGACACAAAGGCGGCCCTCACATTGTTAAAACAATTTGCTGCTTGCTAATGTAGGCTGTCAGAGCGCCGCACAGGTCTAGTTCCAAGAGTTAAGTTGTAGGGCCCCCCCCGCCTGCCTGGGGAATCACGGTGGGTACGAGGCTCATTTCCTCATCAAACACAGGACGAGTGATTTGGAATATTTATGAGGTTCCCAATTTAAGTTAAACATTTAACAAAAAAGCATCCGATTAAAATGAGACAGCAGAAAGGGTTAAAGTCCCTGTGGGTAGCCAAAGCTAAAAATTAAACACGGGATCCTGGAGATGAATTAAAGTAGCAGGTCTAAGACAGATTTCAGCCCAGTGGCATTACTGTATAGAAGCAGTGGTAATATGGTATATGTTGAAACAAGCTTTTCATTGACTGTGACTAGAATTCTAATTAGGTATGAGGAGATAATGCTTTGATAAAGTGACTGCAAGATAATTTTTGAATATTTTGCATGGTAATGTGAGAATTTCATATAAATGAGATGTCATATGAAATATAGGAAATCACGTAAAAATCATTTGTAAAAACAAAAAAATTTACTTTTATTTATGTTTTGAAATATCTAAATCCCAGTATGCAGAAAAAAAAGAATATTTCATTTATGTCTAAATGCAAATAGCAGTGTTAGATGATCATCATGTAATATGGTTCAGGTACTTAATAATTCTCAATCAATGTAAACAGAGCGTTACTGAATGAATGAAAAAAATGCCAGATAAGCACACAACATCTAATTGTTTAACACAGATAAATTACATCTGTTTCCTCCAATAGCTCTGTTGAATCCTAGTGTGCAGTAATCACAATAAGGATATCAGCGCTAGTAACCCTGCTTAAGTCAGAGGGCACGTGTAACACAATGCCATATTGACTTTATTGATAATCTATGGCTCCCTTTCATTCTTTTCCTCCTCTCTTTTACTCTCTGTAGCAGCAGATCAGTGAGAAGGAGGGGTCAGCCAGCTCCTGGTCTGCTCTGTGAGTCTCCCTACTTCCTGTTTAATCACCAGTCCCTCAGGGATATTCTCCCAACCATCTATCACACCCAGAAAAAGTTCAGGTGCTTCTATATCACTGAGAGATCAAGGACTTAGGTCAGGTGTGTAGCCTTTATGTGTATGTCTCTTCAGTTTGTGCTCCTACACTGTTGCACAAGTTTCTCTGAGATGCATATGAGATTGTGAATAACCATTACCATATGTCAGATAATTTGAATGTATGTATACAGTGCACATGTGTGTTGTACTTGACTTAGTGGATATATATAATAGCCATGTCATCAACCTGGGATATTCCCTCTCTCACCTGGATACACCATAGGGATAGTCCATAAGTGCAGAACTTTAAGGAATAGCACCATAATAATAATAATAACAATAATAATAATAATAATAATAATAATAATAATAATAATAATAATAA